>CM056380.1:91272753-91539107 GCA_029718625.1 Synaphobranchus kaupii
GCCGAAACAACAACAAAAAACACTGTCAAAATACTTTTGGAGTGCACTGCAAATCAGGATTCCGCCATAAAATCTGAGGGCTGGTCTTATTGTCTGTTTTTCGTCCAAAGTGTTTGATGGTGTTGGGGGAGGGTGTGCACTGCTGAGGACACTGGAGTGTATTAAACTAAGGGGACACCCCCTTTCCTAGGCAGTACTACCATCTATGGGCCATTTCATATTATTGCAGCGTAAGAATTGCACACAGAATTTCACTGGCGACGTTGTTTTTCATGATTCACAAAGCATTCGTAAAAAGAGCTGTTTTAGGAGCAGTTTTGATGTTCATAATAATGAATAGGGTTTGCATGTGGACAGGGACAACCTGAACCCAGAACAGTGCTTGTTGTTTTGAAATGCTTAATGAACATGGGCCATAATATGATTCTCGCTGTTTCTACTCTTTCCTGGTGTTCGCTCATGCGTTAGTGTGTGGGTCTTCATCATTCTAAGCATCATTAGTGATGAGGTCAAATACCTCATTTTAAACACAATAACCCTTTAGAGACACTAGGAAAATTCCTGCTGCATTAGTATCATTTAAAAAAAGGCACTTCTGTTGTCACCAATGTTTACAACACAATTATTCTTTCGAGTGGTTCAAATACAGGTCTGTGTGTACTCATCATTGTGCTAATCACCTGTACAATTCTGTGTGTCTAAGTCGCTGTTACCCTGTGCATTTCTGTTGTGTTTGACCCAGTGCTACTGTATGTGTCTGAATGAATCATTGGGATACTGGGCTAACTCTGTGTATGTGTATAAAGCATTGTGATCTTGTATTACTCTGCATTCTAAATCATTGTGCTGTTCACCTGGGCACACTTTACAGTGCATTTACCTTGAAAGGCCCTCCGAAACAAGATATATAATTAATTAATTTGTTCATTCATTCAACATGCTGGGATAGGCTCCAGCACCCCCCGTGACCCTGACCAGGAATAAGCGGGTTAATGGATGGATGGATGTTCATTCATTCATTCATTCCAAATATTTGAAACAGAACAGACTCATCTGGAACAGACTCTTCCTCTCCACAGATTGACTCCAGAGAAAATCATCACTTTTCATTCTCTTTATTCTTTCTCAGTGGAAACGTGTCGTAGGGTCAGTATCTCCATTAATCACATTACTGGACATGATGCACCGAGTTTTACTACAACTGTTTACAGGAATACAGTGAAAGATACACACGGTTTCACAATGGAGACATGGACCAAGCCCATTGCTCTCACAACTGTCAATGGAATTTTTTTTCTATTTCAAATGCTTGTCTTTTTCCATTTTTATTTGTCTCATTTTGCTTTTATTTTTTTATTCACTTATTTTACAATCCACATCTGGCCCTTTCCCACAAATGACATGGGAGCCAGGACGAGTTTTATTCAGGAACTTTTTTAGTCATTTACAAACACCACATGTATAGAAACTCCACACAGAGCAATATGTTTCTGGATACAAAGTTTTTTTTTTTTTTTTTTAAATTGTCAACAGTCGAAACGAGCCACATACACAATGCTTGTTTGTTGAGTAGTTTGATTTATACACAAAAAGAGCGCCAGTGTGTGTGTGTGTGTGTGTGTGTGTGTGGGGGGGGGCGGGGGGTGTTTGGGATTGGGGGGGGGGGGGGGGGGGGGCTTGCATGTGTGGGTGTGTTGGGGGGGTGCATCCCCACATTTTGGCCCTTGTATCATCTTTCAGGTCTCTGCCCTGTGCTGAAGGTACAGTCAGTACAGTATTGCTATTTACAGTGAGATTCTAAAGCGCTCACTCATGCACCTGTTATGAAATATAGAGATGAGGAAACTGAAGTGGAACCATCTCTGGGGCTGCCTGGAACATCATCTCTCATCTCCGCAATCATGCGTGTTTCTGCACTGCACAGTTACACCTGTTTCCGTACTACGCAGTCACACCTGTTTCTAAACTGTGCAGCCATGCCTGCTTCCACAGTGAGAAACTGTGCCATTAATGCGCTTCAGTTGGAAGAGTGTTTAACTGACTTTGCTGTTTGATTCTGCCGTGTGCTCCCCTCCGGTCTGACACAGTGACTTTGCTGTAGGACAGTCTGGACTGGGTTGGCTGTATTGGCACAGCTCACACTCTCTTTGAATGCTGTCAATAAGTGATAAATAATGAGGTCTACGTTGAGAACATGCTTGAGCAGCTCACGTGAACAGTGTAACAGTGCCCAGTGTTTACACACTGATAAAGGTTACATACAGGATTAACTACTTGCTGGTTTCTGATTTCTTTCATTCTGTTGTTGTATCTGCTCCTTCGCTCTCAATGGGTTTGATTAAAGCAGGAGAGAAGTCCTCGGCTTGTACCACACAGCACAAACAGCAACACTGCTAATACAACTAGACTGTGAAGCACAAACACTCTGTGAAAGCACAGACATACTGTACTGCACAGTACAAACACAGTGTGAAAGCACAGACATACTGTACTGCACAGTACAAACACAGTGTGGTAACACAGCCATATTGCAGATCATAAACACACTTCATCAGTATAGCTGTGCTGTGCCAACAAAGCAGTATTGCACAGAACATACACAGTATACACTAGCACAGCTGTACTGCACTGCATAAACACACTTTGCCAGCATAGCTGTACTGAACAGCGGAAAAACACAGTACAAGCATAGCCATATTGCACAGAACAAACACCCCTTTAACAGGACCACACTGGAGTAAAGTAACAAGTGCATGAGCAGCAACTAAACAATATAAATGGGGTGGAGTCTCTGCAGCTCATGCTATAGGATGAGAGGGCAGGGAGTGGAGACCCAGCAGCTCATGCTATAGGATGAGAGGGCAGGGAGTGGAGACCCAGCAGCTCATGCTATAGGATGAGAGGGCAGGGAGTGGAGACCCAGCAGCTCATGCTATAGGATGAGAGAGAGAAGGGGGCGGAGACCCAGCAGCTCATGCTATAGGATGAGAGGGCAGGGAGTGGAGACCCAGCAGCTCATGCTATAGGATGAGAGAGAGAAGGGGGCGGAGACCCAACAGCTCATGCTATAGGATGAGAGAGAGAAGGGGGCGGAGACCCAGCAGCTCATGCTAAAATTTTGATGACTGAAATGAGGATCTACAGAGCAAAGCCTTTGGCAACAGATCCCCCAGTGAAGAGGGCGGGGCTTCAACATGCCGCTACCATAAAAAAATCTAAGTCAGTAATTCAATTCCATACATACAAGTAGCTAAATACAAACATGTTTATACCCATTTTTTAATTCTCAGTAACACAATTTATTTGTATTCTTAAACATATCATTGATAATGTTATTAAATATTAACAGTTTTTTTCTGTTTCAAAATGAATCATTGCATAGAACATCTGAAATGAAAACACTTTCCACTGCCCAGCTTGGTTATTTCATAATTTGTTGTTTTTAGATTTGGGAAGCACACACAAAAGGACATACAACTACAGGGACATGCGTGTGTGTGTGTGTGTGTGTGTGTGTGTGTGTGTGTGTGTGTGTGTGTGTGTGTGTGTGTGTGTGCACGCTAGTATGTGTCTTGCATATGTGTGTTCATGTTTGTATGTATATGTGTGCATGTGTGTGTGTGTGTGTGTGTGTGTGTGTGTGCACAGTTAGGTTTTGAGTTTTGCACAACACTGCAAAAAAAACAGTAAGTGGAACCTGACCCAAATGTTTCCATGACAACCATCTAACTCGTGGTCTGTGGACTCTGGCTGAGAAGTGTCGCCGAAACAATGGCACAACATCGCCAACACATTTTCCAGAGCGGTTGTGAAAATGTTGTGCACTGGTTCGGCAAGAGCTCACTACAGCACAGGACAGTAGCTCCTGTGTGCTGATTACAAACATCCAGACTGCTGTAGCTCATGTAAACACATAGGAGCACTCAGTGGAGAGACTTCCTGTTCCGCTCAACACCCCTGTTTTAGTGCAGTGTTCCCCCCAGTGGAAAGGTATCTAAAATAGTTTGGGGGTGGGAGTGGTAGAGGCCACACAGTCTAGACCTCAATATTACAAACAACACAGTATTGTGCTCTTCACCATCGGACACTGATCACTTAAAATAATTATAAAAAAATACAACAACAATGATATTGATAATAAATTAAATAATTATGATTGAAAATTTAAATATAAATAATACCAAACAAAACCATAAAACAAACAGGAATTCCCCAAAATATTAATCAAATCATTCTGTATTCTAACTGATATCAGATCCGTACAGTTGTGCAAAGAAAATAGGTCAGGGGAATAGGGATTATAAAAATATATGAGGTATACAATACAAGTAAAAAAAAATTATTAAGGCTGATTCTTTCTTCAGTGAAAGAATATCAGGCAAATGATAAGAAACTCATAATGAAAAACACAAACAGAAATAAAAGAGGAGACCTAGTACCCCTGGATTTAGCATGGCTTTGTGATGGCTAAACATGGAGCCTGACCACCGTTTCTCCAGCCTTCAGTCCTGTGGCCAGGTCTGATGTCATTTCCTGTTTTTTTGTGTAATGTTCATGTAACTTCCCATTTTGGAAAAGAGGAGTGTTGGGTACTGATGTGGTTCCTGCGCTCTCCGCTCTGGAATGTAGACGGAAAACAGTCACCCAGCAAACAGCAAGGACACCTTTGTTTCCATTGCAATTACTTTTTTTGTTTTTTAAGTTTCTTTTGTTTCCTGAAGTGCTTTCACAACAGTATAAGTCTTTTAGTACTAGAAAAACCTGGGAACTGCTTTGAATTTTAGGTTTTAATCTTGAAAGAGGGGAGATTGCTTTTTATTTGGGGTGTTAATCTTGAGAGAGGGGAGATTGCATTTCATTTTGGGTTTAACCTTGAGAGATGGAACATTGCGGTTCGTTTGGGGTTCATTCTTGAGAGAGGGGAGAATGGGAATGGTCATCTGAGCACACATATTTGGAATCAGGGATCCAGAGTAGGGGTCACGTATTCCACAGAGAAAACACGTTCCACCCCACATTCCTCCACGGACTTCCATGCAGTCTTCCAGTGAACACATCCTTCCCCATAATGCCTCAGTCAGATGTGGAGTTTCCTCGGCAAAATGCCCACCATGTTTGACAGGACAGATCCAAGATCAGCAGGGTCACATGCACACCTGTGTGACAAAACAGATCTGTGAGGTAACACACACATGCACAAAAAACACATCCGTTAACTAACTCATACCTGTGTTGTAAAGCAGACCTGTAATATTATATATATATATATATAGACGGGTGACAAATTAAAGGAAAAACCCCTACAGTGAGGGGGCCCGGTGGCTCTGTTATGATTTGGGGGGGGGGGGCATTTTCCTCACATGGTTTGGGTCCACTTGTCCCATAAGAGGGAAGGGTCACTGTAAATCAATACAACGTTATTGTGGGTGATCACCTTTAACCTATGAAGAAACATTTCTAACCTGATGGGAGTGGTCTCTTCCAGGATGACAATACTCATTATGGTGGTTTTTCCTTTAATTTGTCACCCGTCCTCTTTTTTCCTTAGTTCCTAAGTTCCTAATACAACCGGAGCCCCGCTATCCGCGTCCCTTTAATTCCTAAGGAACGCAGATAGTGGGCCTCCGGTTGTATCAATTCGCCGGTAACTAGTTACGTGGAACTCCGGCCGCTGGGCGCGGTTTGGGTTTTAAACTGTTTTAATATAGTCCTCCCCCCAATTCCCATAGAGATCCATTCAAATGCAGAGTTTATAGTATCGCTTGTAAGAGTACCAGAAAATAAGATATCAAGAGTCTTTTGATGCTGTTGCGTCACAGACATCAGGAAGTCATGGCATGCAAAGGATATGCAACCAAATATTAAATATGATGACTTTATTTAAGTTTATGTTAATTTGTCCAATTACTTTTCGTCCCCTAAAATGGGACTGTGTATAGAAAAAGCTACAAATGCTACAGGGTTCACCCGATATGGATGTATAAACCCTGAAATTACAGCTGAAAGTCTGCACTTCATAGTCACCTCATAGTCACTGTTCAAGTTCAAATCCAATGTTCTGAAGTACAGAGCCAAAACAACAAAAATTGTGTCACTGCCCGAATACTTTCTGTATATATGGACCATTCTACAAAAGTCATGCAAATTGCTGTCCCTCTCTGATAAAAGTAAGAAATTGACCAATAAAATCTTTCAATGCTATATAATTCATTAGATCATGTTATGTTTTAATATAATCCAATATATAAATTGCAGTAATAATAGTTACATTTATCCAAAATCAACACTTATTCTAAGTGTGGAGTATAAATTCCTATTGGGAGATGGCTGTCTCCACTATCAACCCTTAAACTGGTGCATTAAAAAATGATACCCAAAATATTTTTATAATTATTTGACTTGTCTCATTCAATAAAGCATGTGAATTTTTATCAAATATAAGTTAAAATAATGCAATCTATTTTGTAATAAATTTTATAATTCAAAAAACCTATCAAAAAAATGCTGGCCCCAATTTGTACGTCACAACCGAAACGTACACTGTTTGAGTCTGTACAGTGAACCTGCTTGTAGCCACACACCCCTTTTTTAACCAGGAAATTAGACAGCCTTCATATGAATCAAGGCCACATGGTGAGTAGCTAGGTTTTAGCATTTTGATATAATTGTCCTTCAAAGTATGAAAATTAGTCTGTGGTTTTAAGAGACGTCACACCTAAACACCCAAGTTTTCATATTAGAGAAAAAAGAGAAAAAAAGTTGATTTCATAACTGTAGATTTGATTAAAAGGAAGGTGCATCTGCACAGAGAAGTGGTTCCTAACCATGTGCTTGCTAAATCTTTTGTTTTGTGGCCGAAATGAGCCAAAATTGTCACAACTGAAACAGTCACTACGGAAACAAATGGTATTGTTTTGACAGGCCTGTTTCGGTTGGTGACACTTGTCCGTAAATTCTTATTAAAGACAATAAATAGTGAGTCAATGCACATGTACAAACCTCAATTCCAAAAAAGTTGGGACAGTGTATAAAATGTAAATAAAAACAGAAAGCAATGATTTGCGAGTTGCCTTTTTGTATTCAATTGAAAACAGTACAAAGACAAGATATTTAATGTTTTAACTAATCAACTTTATTCTACATTTCATTATTTATTCAGCTCATTCTACATTTGATGCCTGCAACACCTCCCAAAAAATTTGGGACAGGGGCATGTTTACCTTTGTGTTACATCAACTGTTCTTTTAACAACACTCAGTAATCTTTTGGGAACTACAACACTAATTGTTGTAGTTTTGAAAGCAGAATTGTTTCCCATTCTTGCTTAATATGAGACTTCAGCTGCTCACCAGTCCGGGGTCTCCATTGTCATATTTTGGGCTTCATAATGCGCCACACGTTTTCAATGGGAGACAGGTCTGGACTGCAGGCAGGCCAGTCTAGCACCCGCACTCTCTGACGACGAAGCCATGCTGTTGTAACACGTGCAGAATGTGGCTTGGCATTGTCTTGCTGAAATAAGCAGGGATGTCCCTGAAAAAGCGATTGTCTAGATCGCAGCAAATGTTGCTCCAAAATTCATATGTACCCTTCAGCGTTAATGGTGTTTTCACAGATGTGCAAGTTACCCATGCCATGGGCACTAACACACCCCCATACCATGACAGATGCTGGCTTTTGAACCTTGTGTTGGTAACAATCGAGATGGTCCTTTTCCTCTTTGGCCGGGAGAACCCGATGTCCATTATTTCCAAAAACAATTTGAAAGGTGGACTCATCAGACCACAGCACACGTTTCCACTTTGCGTCAGTCCATCTCAGATGAGCCCAGAGAAGTCGGCGGCGTTTCTGGATGTTGTTGATATATGGCTTACACTTTGGGTAGTAGAGTCTTAACTTGCATTTGTAGATACAGCGACAAATTGTGTTTACTGACAATGGTTTTCTGAAGTATTCCCGAGCCCATGTGGTTATATTCATTACAGAAGCATGCCGTTTTTAATGTAGTGCTGTCTGAAGGATCGACGGTCACGGGCATTCAATACTGGTTTACGGCTTTGCCCATTTTCTGCAGATTCTCTGAATCTTTTACTAATAGTATGGACTGTAGATGGTGAAATCCCTAAATTCCTTGCAATCGTGTGTTGAGAAACATTGTTCTTAAACTGTTGGACTATTCGCTCATGCAGTTTTTAACAAAGTGGCGAACCCATCCTTGCTCGTAAATGCCAGAGCCTTCATTACAGAAGCATGCCGTTTTTAATGTAGTGCTGTCTGAAGGATCGAAGGTCACGGGCATACAAAAATCTATGAAGTTGCTAAGGTAAAACATTAAATATCTTTTAAATATCATTTTCATTTAAATTTATAGACAAGAGAATTTACAAATCACTGCTTTCTGCTTTTATTTGCATTTTACCTACTGTCCCAACTTTGGAATTCAGGTTTCAGTAAGAGATGTCACAACCGCAACAATGTGGTCACAACCAAAACTTTTGAATAATATGAATAATCAATCAAATATCCAAGATATTGTGCTGGTGAGGGTATATATTATCTCATAAATAAGAATCTATCAAATTCATGTGACCAAATCTGTCCATTTTATAGAGAACATTTGTACGGAGTTTTCACTAAATTTAATTAATCCAATGTTTTATTTGATTTAAAAATTCAGGGTAATTGATTCAAATTCAACAGCAGTCAAGGTTTTGTTTCATAAATGTCATTTTCAAAGGGGTGAATTAAACTTATCAATTGGGTATGTAATTTCATTTCAAAAGCAGGGTTTACACCATGTTTCGTTGTGACATATTTAGGAGCAGTCAGTAAATTCATCCTTATTCAGAACAAATTACATGTGATTGCACTGTACATCTAGTATATTTATATATCTCAGATAAAGTGTAACACATATATTATAAAAGAATGTTGCAAAAAGAATACAAATTTTCACTTTCATTTTCATTTTCACTCTGCAAAAAGAATACACTTTTCTCCAACCCTCAATTTGCACGACTTCTGTAGAATGGCCCATATATATATATATATATATATATATATATATATATATATATATATATATAGTTGAAGTTGGAAGTTTACATACACTTAGGTTGATATCATTAAAACTCATTTTTAACCACTCCACAGATTTAATGTTAGCAAACTATAGTGTTGGCAAGTCAGTTAGGACTTTACTTTGTGCATGACACAAGTAATTTTTCCACCAATTGTTTACAGACTTTTAATTCACTAGATCACAATTCCAGTGGGGCAGAAGTTTACATACACTAAGTTGAATGTGCCTTTAAATTTTTAATATTTGGTCACATATCCTTTGCATGCCATGACTTCCTGATGTCTGTGACCCAACAACATCAAAATACTCTTTATATCTTATTTTCTAGTACTATTACAAGCGATACTATAACGTCTCTGCATTTGAATGGATCTCTATGGGAATTGGGGGGTGGGACTAGATTTAGCTGTAAATTACACTAGAACAGTATGGAAACACATGGTTGGCTAAATGGCTGTAAGTCATCAAGGGTCTGACATATCAAACAAGCCTTAACCTTGAAGGGTTTGTTCTCCTGACTTTTTTTTTCCATTGAGATATATAAATGATGACTTACAGTCATTTTACCAATCATGTATTCCATACTGTTCCAGCATAATTTACAGTGTAGGATATCTAATATTTAGATATAAGTAAACTACCCAGCTCCTCCATCTCTTGCCGCCCCCTCCACCCCCCCCCCCCCTCCTTCTGTCTCTCTCTCACTCACTCACCTCCACAAACATCAAAGATAAGCCAGTCGTTGTCATAAATTACCTTTCTCACACATTAACCCAATCAGGACAGGGATGCCCTTCCTGTGGAGGTATTTATGAGTGCTGAAGCAAAGAAGCCTTAGTCAGTTGGTGTTGGAGGTGAATAAGTTTGTCCTCTTTTATTTTTGTGCTGGTGGTTCCTTGTGCATTTCCTTTTGTTCCTGTTCAGCTGAAGGAGGGTAAATAATATTGGAAATTTCTGGCTTATCGGTCTCTCTCTTTATGCAGGATATGCGACCAAATATTAAATATTTAAAGGCACAGTCAACTTAGTGTATGTAAACCTCTGACCCACTGGAATTGTGATGTAGTGAATAAAAAGTGAAATAATCTGTCTGTAAATAATTGTTGGAAAGATTACTTGTGTCATGCACAAAGTGGATGTCCTAACTGACTTGCCAACACTATAGTTTGCTAACATGAAATCTGTGGAGTGGTTAAAAATGAGTTTTAATGATTTCAACCTAAGTGTATGTAAACTTCCGACTTCAACGGAATACACACACACACACACACAAAGCTTCTAATGAGCCCTTTCTGGTCAGCATTCAGAGGTTTCTGGAAATTCCGCGTCTCAAAAAAAAAGAAGACAGCAGTGTGACTCAAATCATACTTTACCTTTTATTCCACCTTCACCTGTTAAATAATGGCGCAAAGCACAACGCAAAACTCCAGCTTTTCCCATTGCTTAACCATTGTGCCAGAATGTGCAGTCCCAACCAAGAGATTTAAAGATGCAGTTACAATGCATCACTGCATGTGGACACTAGAGGGCAATAGAGTAGAATGAATCAGAGGAACAGCAGATTTCTGTTATATAATCACGAAATGTATTTTTCAACAATTTCTCAAATGGCAATTCTGGGGTAAATGCTGAAATGGTGAATGATTATTCAAGGGTTACCATAGAAACCTGGGTGCAATAACACCCATTATTTTCTTTCACAGCAATCCCTCTCTTCTTTCACAAACCTTTGTGTGTGTGTGTGTGTGTGTGTGTGTGTGTGTGTGTGTGTGTATGTGTCATAATGACGTACACCTCTATCCTTCCTCTTTTTTGAAAAAATGCAGTGGCGTCAAGTGGGCGTGTAAGTTATAGGCAGTTACACATTGTAGATCAAGCTAGCTATCATTGCTATTTTATTATAATGTCAGAAAATTACATCGACATGTCGTTTCCTAAAGATATTTTGGCAAAATAAACCAAAGAGGACTCTAGTGCTGTCCTTATGCGGTTACAGAGTGGATAAATTATCCAACTCAGTGGCCTCCCATATCATTCCCTGACATCTTCCTCTGCCTTATTGAATCCCCCGGTAAGGAACCATGTCAACTACATTATGATCCATGACCATGAAAAGTAGACTAACATTAGCGAGCTGACCATAATCGAATGGTTTCACTTTGAGCATTCGATTACAGAAGTAAAGTTAACGATGTAATTTTCTGAGCTAGTTATTTCAAAAGCAGGGTTTACACCATGTTTCGTTGTGACATATTTAGGAGCAGTCAGTAAATTCATCCTTATTCAGAACAAATTACATGTGATTGCACTGTACATCTAGTATATTTATATATCTCAGATAAAGTGTAACACATATATTATAAAAGAATGTTGCAAAAAGAATACAAATTTTCACTTTCATTTTCATTTTCACTCTGCAAAAAGAATACACTTTTCTCCAACCCTCAATTTGCACGACTTCTGTAGAATGGCCCATATATATATATATATATATATATATATATATATACATATATATATAGTTGAAGTTGGAAGTTTACATACACTTAGGTTGATGTCATTAAAACTCATTTTTAACCACTCCACAGATTTAATGTTGGCAAACTATAGTGTTGGCAAGTCAGTTAGGACTTTACTTTGTGCATGACACAAGTAATTTTTCCACCAATTGTTTACAGACTTTTAATTCACTAGATCACAATTCCAGTGGGGCAGAAGTTTACATACACTAAGTTGAATGTGCCTTTAAATTTTAAATATTTGGTCACATATCCTTTGCATGCCATGACTTCCTGATGTCTGTGACCCAACAACATCAAAATACTCTTTATATCTTATTTTCTAGTACTATTACAAGCGATACTATAACGTCTCTGCATTTGAATGGATCTCTATGGGAATTGGGGGGTGGGACTAGATTTAGCTGTAAATTACACTAGAACAGTATGGAAACACATGGTTGGCTAAATGGCTGTAAGTCATCAAGGGTCTGACATATCAAACAAGCCTTAACCTAGTGCCGTCAGCTGTTGTTAGCCACGGGTTTCTTGGCATGAAAGATAGGTGCAAATCCGGCTTTTTAAATCTGTTTCCCATGCAGTAGGTAAGCCACACATCAGCTTTTTGGCATATTGACAATTGCAATATTTTTAATATATTAGATTTTGTCGTAGGTGGAAGGCTTCTGTTTTGAGCCTGAATACACGGCTGGATCCAGAGCTGAACGCGCTGCCAATCCAGGACTGCTTCGGCATGAAACTCTACCCAGCAAACAGTTGGCATTGCGGTAGTTACCACACGTAGGCTACACCACTTGTTTACCCAGGTTAAACCTTCTGGCTAGGCTAGCTAATATGTTTTCACAATACAAAAAGGAGATAAATTAAGGGCTGTGTTTTCCTAAATGACTGGCCGTATTTCCCCTGTTTTTCTGGAGATGCCAGCTAATGGTGGTGGAATTTTTTCAGTAGAACTGTAATATTAGAGGCTAACTTGCCAGCAAGTAACGTGGCCTCTCTTGAAGAGCCGCTGCAAAACTAGTAGTAAAATGCCCAGCCCCTCCACTCCGGTTGTATTCAGTGGGAGTGGCAACCTGTGACTGCCATTGTCTGACACCGCCTATAAACTTTAAGCGTTTGGCTGTTGTAGTTCACAGTAAAGCAGGTACCTGGTACATGTGCAGTAGTTTGGGGCTATATCTCTGCTCTCACTACAGGTAGAGAGTTGGCTGAAAGCTCATTTTAATCCAGAGGAGAGCTACTTTTCTACAAATAAAACAATTTTTCAGTGGAATTCACCTTTAAGTGTGTATACAAGTGTGTGTGTGTGTGTGTGTGTGTGTGTGTGTGTGTGTGTGTGAGAGAGTGCAGTGTGTGTAAATTCACCTCATTAATCTACAGAATCCAGGCCCCTCCATGGCACAACCCTGATTGGATTTTGTTTAATCTCTGCAGCCAAAAATCCCTGAATGGGGGTATTTATATCCCTTACAAGGATCTGGGCTGGGTTTTTTTATGCAGTAAAGAGCATGCAGGTGTGCAACTTTTACATGCAGTGCAAGCATGTGGATTTACACATAATAAACAATTCAGGTGTGTGGATTTATGAGCATTAAGGAGAATGCACGTGTGACTTCTACACGCTAAAAAATGTATATATGTTGTTGTCATATACAGTGAAGAGCATTTATACATACTAATTTTACATGCAATAAAGAAAGTGCAGGTACATGACTTTCAAATGCATTAAAGAATGCAGGCATGTGACATATAGCCAGTAAAGAGGATGCAGGCGTGTGGCCTTTATACACAGTAAGGAGCTTGTAGATAATCTAGACATATGCATTTTACAGGAAGTAAATAGAGGCATGTGACTTTTATGTGCAGTAAAGAGCATGCATGAATGTGGATTTACACTCAGTAAAGAGCATGCAGGGTAGTGGATTTAGTCTACATGCAGTAAAGTATGCGGACAGACAGGCCTGTGGATATTCATGCAGTAAAGAGCATGCAGTCACGCAGTCTTTAAATAATAAAGAAGGGTACGTTCAAACGGCAGTTCAAATCAGCAGTCAATTTACACCTTGGAAAAAAGGTGCAGCCTCCAGCCAATCAATGACCTAAATTAATCAATTACGTGCTGAAACAAATCAAAAACCAGCAGACACTCCAGGGGCCACATGTATAAACAGGGCTGAGCGGAAAAAATGCCCTCAGAAAACTGCGTAAGCAAGTTTCCACGCAGAAATTCAGATGTATAATATAACACGTGCTGTGAGAATCTGCGTACCTCTGCACACGATGGACACCATATGTACGCAATGGTTGGAGTCCGTGTGATATGGCGACACCGTGACAGAAAGGCAGAGGTAGAAAATGCTAAACTTTTTTTAAACAGATTTACTTTCACCCTGAGCGTTCTTTTACGCATTCTTTTACTCAGAGTTTTATACATGTGGTGTAAGTGTATGACGCTGAATTGAATTTGGGCCAAGTGTGCAGGCGCAGAATTTTGCAGGTGTGCATGTGTACAGGTGTGAAGCTATGTTAGGGCATTAATGCTAACACTTCCTCCTGATCCATTTACGGAGAATAAACTCTGACCCACTTAGTCCCAGAGTGAAAGGCTATTTTGGCCTGCTGGCATAACGACGGTCATGTGACATGAGATTTAACCTTTAATCTTTCACCTTTTCCATCACCACAGTCATGGAATCTGGGAGGGAGGGAGGATGCACGGGAACGCGCAGCACAGCTGAAGTCCGACTGACACACAAAACCTGGTTTGGTGCACATGACACAATGGGGACATTTCAGAAGCCATAGTTCCCCAATAACTCATTGATTTATTGCAGTGTTATTTTATTTAGATAAACAAACTCTGGTTTTTAACACATACTCATTCTGTACACTGGAATGGATATTAGCCAGAGCTGAGAGCTGAGAGCTGCAAGCGTACTGCTGGCGAACGGGTGCTTCTCTGGAAACTGCAGCTTCCTCCAGAATGTGTGGTCAACACTTCACAAAAGCATCTGCTGTGCTACGTATTTAGCAGCAATATGGGATATTTGTTGACAATATTCAAAACTTTATAAAGATGATATTATTTTTATTATTTTTATAGTCCCTATTAATTTGCTCTGCATGCTAAAGCAAAACATACTTCCAGCCTTCACTGATGATGGATTGCATTCATATACATATGTAGTGCCTATAAATAGCACCTTTTATCTCAACTACCCTGGGATCATTATGCATTCAATTGCTCCATTCAATACCATTGCACGCATAATTTCATATAAAAGACCAATCAGCAGCAATAAGCATTTCAATAACTGGCTATACAAGCAGAACCAGCTCATTAACTTCCACCAGTGTGACCCTACAACCCCACCCCCTGCATCAGAGTGAGTCTGAGCTTGACCTTACTGCCTGCTGGAGGAAGCCATGATGCCTTCTCACACATCTTGGAATCTGTGCTTCTGATTGACTGGACTGTAGGGGACAGGCAACAGGATAGGTTAGGTTCCTCAGGATGTGATCCATTCCTGAAAACACACACATTGTTCACTGACTGCGTTGTAGCATACAGTATGTTTGACAACAGCTCCTCCACAAGCCTCACTGCTTTGTTCAAACGTTAACTCCAAAAGCAGAGGGTATTTTTCTTTAATTCTTCACAATGACTATTATAAGCATCCGCGTTGGAGTTTAACATTTAAAGATGATGCAGTGGTAGGATGTTGCTCCTACAGAATGCTGTCTATGCAGGCAATGCTGGCATGCAAATTCTTGGTACCTTGGACATATTTAAGAGACATCATGTGAATGTTTTAAAACAAAAATATCCGGTTGCAGAATGTTGCAGATATGACAACTGAGAGAGCAATTGTGTGCAGCATTTATCCTGTGGCCAATCACATATCATTTTAATATGTTACCCCACCACTGACCTTGCAATGCCAACATTCTGTAAATATATGCTAATTCCGAATTTGATGCCTGCAACACATTCCAAAAAAGTTGGGACGGGCAAAAAAAAACAAAAAAAAAACAAAACTGGGAAGTTTAAAAAACATGTGTTTGGAACATTCCACAGGTAAACAGGTGATGCTATCATGACTGGGTATAAAAGGATATCAAAAGAATCTTGATATCTTATTTTCAGGTACTCTTAGAAGCGATACTATAACCTCTCTGCATTTGAATGGATCTCTATGGGAATTGGGGGGTGGGACTAAGCTGTAAATTACATGGGAATAGTATGGAACCCATGTTTGGCTAAATGGCTGTAAGTCATCAAGGGTCTGAGGTATCAAATTTGTTGTTTCTCCCGACTCCTATTAAACTCTATGGAAAAATAAGTCAGGAGAAACAAGCCTTCAAGTGATCCATCCATATCTACTGCAAATCTGGCAGCAGAGTGATTGTTTGAGGCTCATTTCATACCGCAGACCCTTGATGACTTACAGACATTTAGCCAACCGTGGGTTGCATACTATTCCTGTTTAATTTACAGCTTAATCTAGTCCCACTCCCCAATTCCCATAGAGATCCATTCAAATGCAGAGAAGTTATAGTATCACTTGTAAGAGTAAATAAAAATAAGATATCAAGAGTCTTTTGATATCCTTCCAGTCTTTTTTTTGCCCGTTAAAACTTTTTTGGAACGTGTTGCAGGCATCAAATTCAATGAGTTGATAAGGTAAAACATTAAATATCTTTTCTTTGTACAGTTTTCAATTAAATATATGTAAAAAAGAATTTACAAATCACTGCTTTCTGCTTTTATGTTTTTTTATAAACTGTCCCAACGTTTTTGGAATTGGGGTTTGTACAAGAAAAGAAGGAACTAGATACTCACTGCTGCTCTTTGACCTCCGCTCTCCCTCTCTCTGTGGTGAAATTATGTGGTTGGGAGTGGTCCTTTTTAGTAGCCTGTGGGGGTTTGTGGGGATAAAGGGTTTGGGGTTTGGATGGGTGGGATAGAAGTTCAGGGTTCTGTGTTCGTAGGTTTTTCCAGTACGAAGCCTGAAGATTGGTCTCTTTGTCTACTGTACAGACCCTGAAAGAGAGACAAGTTCCCTTTGAGTATCAGGAAAACCACCCCACCAAAGGGGGTCTAACACTCTAAAACCTCTCTGAATGAAAAACACACACATAGGCAAACAGAGAAAGGACACTTACCCTCTACCCTGCTGTTTACCAGAAAGAGGTAAACTTCTTGCCCAAAGCTGAGACAGCTGGAGAGAGAAGCAAAGAGAGAGGCAGGGAGGGAAAGAGAGGGAGGGAGAGAATGAGAGAGAGTATGAACATTTAAGCATTTCAGCAATCACAGGTCCCATGTTTCATCTGCAGATTTTTTTCATTGGGATGAAGTTTTTTAACCCCCTCGCACCGCCCCATATTCGGGCCGGAATTAGTTTAGTTTATTTGCATTCATTGCCATTTTTAATTAATCTGGTCACACAATATACCGTTTGAAAGTGTTAAAACTCACGATTCTATGTCTATAAACTATTTTATGAACCCAATGTTATAGCGACAACAGTTCCTTATTTTATAACATGACACAAAGCAAGTTCAATCAAAACGACAACTCCGTACATTCTATGTGTTCCACGGAAATCCACAGATGACACCAATAATGGTAATGTTGCTATCCTTATCCCACAAAAAAAATAAAAAAATAAAAACACGTACACTTCCACTGTGTTTGAGCTTCTGTTATTTTGTTTCAGTAATTACCTTACAGAAGAGACCAGCATTATGCCTGTAGTTTGAGGGGTTTGAGAACAGTAACCATTTTATTTTTGGGCTTGTGTTCAAAAACGGTGGTGCTAGGTAAGGTGTTAAAAGACATTTACAGATTACTGTCCAAGTTAAACATCACTAGGCTATATGATAACATGCGGTATTCAAAGCCAGACATCATTTCCTGAAAGAAAGAAAAAAACGAAACTCAAGAGCGTTTTGTTCTGGATGTCTGGCAGCATCTGTCAGGCTCTGTACATCCAAGCAAACACTATAGAGACATTCCCCCTGTACCTGTATGGGATAGAGCACAAACCCACCCCCCTGCACATACCGTCTCCCAGCTTCCCTGCCTGCTCGGCTGCATTCCCAGGTAAGATTTTGGAGAGGACACTGTCGCCTTCGGCCCCAGGCTGTCCCGCTGCAGCACTGCCTATCCCCCCTGGTCTGGGGGCTGCTTTTGACCCTGTGGGTGTAGAGAGTGCAATTGAGTCCTAAATACTGAAGTTCAACATCCAGTATAAACCAGTTTAATCCTTTTTATTCATCTATTCAACATTACAAGTCCATTTCCATATGCAGTTGAAACAAGTATGATCCATTCAGCATCGCACATCCCTTTCACAGTCCTGCATAAACCAGTTTAATGAAGTTGAATCTATTCAGCATCACATACAAACTAGTTTCACTCATCAGCACATACATTACTATGAGCTATACATAACAACCACATGTCTCAGACTCATACACACATAGCCTACATCCATGCACATACACATATACACACCCATACACAGACAATATTTAGGACTGTACTCTTTGTATCTGCAGTGCAGCCAGAGTGAGGGTATGAGACGGTCCGCTCACCTATCCCTGTCAGGGGAACTTGAGGCGGCTTAGCGGCCTGTGTGAGTCCCGGCTTCACCCCCAGCCTAGAAGCATCAGTGGCAGTGTCGGTCTTTGCCTGTTCCGAGAAAATTCTGGAAACTCAGCATGTTTTTCACAAAATTCATTGGTTGTTACTCTACCTTTGAATGAAGCATGCAGGGAGGGGCAATTTTACTGAAGCTCATAATGGCGTGCGCTGTGCTGAAGCTCATAATGGCGTGCGCTGTGCTGAAGCTCATAATGGCGTGCGCTGTGCTGAAGCTCATAATGGCGTGCGCTGTGCGCTGTGCTGAAGCTCATAATGGCGTGCGCTGTGCTGAAGCTCATAATGGCGTGCGCTGTGCGCTGTGCTGAAGCTCATAATGGCGTGCGCTGTGCTGAAGCTCATAATGGCGTGCGCTGTGCGCTGTGCTGAAGCTCATAATGGCGTGCGCTGTGCTGAAGCTCATAATGGCGTGTGCTGTGCGCTGTGCTGAAGCTCATAATGGCGTGCGCTGTGCGCTGTGCTGAAGCTCATAATGGCGTGCGCTGTGCGCTGTGCTGAAGCTCATAATGGCGTGCGCTGTGCGCTGTGCTGAAGCTCATAATGGCGTGCGCTGTGCTGAAGCTCATAATGGCGTGCGCTGTGCTGAAGCTCATAATGGCGTGCGCTGTGCTGAAGCTCATAATGGCGTGCACTGTGCTGAAGCTCATTAAAGCGGAATGCTATGTGAAGCTCATTATTATTTATTTTTATTTTTATTAACCTTTATTTAACCAGGAAGTATGATATGATACATAGAACATGTAAAATATGTTGGGGTTTTTTAAAAGAAATTTGGGTACAATAGCTTCTTCACAAAAAGCATTTACATGTTTCTGTTACAATGTTTTGTATGGTGTGTCGAAAATCAGCCATAGATTTTTTTTTTTAAAACAGTCTAATTTCAGCTAATTTTGTAATTTGATCCAAAACCATGGCACATAATTTCTGAAAGCAGTTTGATCAAGAGCTGAAAATGTATACAAAAATACATAGAAAAGCAACCACTTTTATAATCGTAGGTGATACCTCCCAAGGCTCTCACAAAAGAGAGTACTGAGATAAACAGGGAGTTTGCCTAAAACTTCTTTATGAATGAAAACATACCAGTGTCTTTGCCTCAGAGTGGATAATGATGTCCAACCCACCAATTTATACAAAATGCAATGGTGAGTGAGAGACTTTGCACCCATAATAAAATTCAAAGATGCATGATAAACTGAAAAGCTTCCCCAAATTAGAGGAGGCTGCATGAATGTACAAAATGTCACCATAGTCTAATACATACAGAAAAGTAGCATCACCAAGTTTATTCTTGGCATTAAAAGTAAAACAAGATCTATTTAAAAAATCAAATCCAAGCTTTACTTGAAGCTTCTTTGTTAAATTTGAGATATGCATGCATGAAAGCTTGTCATCTATCCATATTAGGGTTGGGCAATTGTCTCTATTTTTCAGATCGTCCTATCGTCATCATCATCGTGATACCCGATCCGATCGTCGGGGGGCACTTAATATGATATTTATTATTACTATTATTATTATTATTATTATTACTACTACTATTACTATTTTTATTACTATTATTATTATTACTACCCGCCTATTGTGTTTTACAATCAAGTTATGATTTAGCGTACGTTTAGGCCTGCATTGTATGCGTGTGAATGACAACATGCAGTCCCAACAATATGCTGTCGGTGTCAACTGCAATGAAGGAGGCTGAATATATAGATCTAATACATTTAGCATACATAAATGATCACATAGCCTACTATTTTAAAGAAATTTCGCAAATGTTAGCCTCCTCCCCATAAAATTGTCAATGTTGTTGTCAGGGTTGTAGGCTAGTGCTATAACAACGCACCAGAGCGCCGCTCCGGGACTTATTTTTAATTGTCAAAAAATTGTCGTTTTTATGGAATTAGTCTACGATATGAGATGTGCTGTGCTGTAGGTGCCGGCAGCAGAAATATTGGGATGTCAAAACTGAATACAATGTAGCCTATCGCTTCAGCGCTCAAGCGCAATGCAAAATGCTCCGGGACTACAGTCATTCACATGCATACAATGCAGAAGCGCGAATGGAAGGTAATGCACTGATGGGAGAAGAGCTTATTTCCGACCAATTACATTTTATTTATAGGAATTAAAAAATGTTAAAAACATAGTCAGGAAATTACTTGTGGATTAAAAATTATTTTAAAGGGGCTGTTTGCGTTCATTTTAAATGGCCAAAAAATCGCCTTTATGTTGGCAAAGGCAACGGCAATCAACAAACGTCGATACACAATGTCATCATAGAGCGACACAACCCTAATCCATATGCCCAAGTACTTATAAGAGTGCACCCTTTCAATGGAATGGCCATCACGTGTGGAAATGATAAAATTATCAGATGACTGAGAACGAGCTTTTGAAAAACCATGAATGTGAACCATGAAGCTCTTTAACAGCTTGGGCCAAGGAGTTTACATATGTATAACAGTGTAATATGCATATAAATGAGTCTTTGTTTGCATGCCCACTTGCCTAGATCATTTATAAAAATTGAAAACAGGATAGGTCCCAAGATGGAACCTTGGGGAACACCTTTACTAATCTTGTGGCCTCCTGCAAAGAGACATTGAGCTCTGCCAGCAAGATAATTTCTGAACCACTTTGTAACAAAGACTAAATTTGATACTTCTGAGCCTATTTATCAGTAAATCATGGTCCACTGAGTCAGAAGCCTTTGATTAAAGGTGCGTATTGTGCTGAAGCTCATTAAAGGCATGTCTGGTTGCACTCACCACAGGGGTGGGCTGAAGGCCAGCTTGTGGGCCTGCCTGTGACTGTCGAGCTGGGGGTGGGACCTGGGTCTGCCCGGGCTTAGCCTGCTGCTGCTGCTGCTGCTGCTGCTGCTGCTGCTGCTGCTGCTGCTGCGGTTGCTGTTGCTGCTGCTGCACTGTCCCTGTGGTGGGTGCAGGCTGCGCTGTCGCAGCCAGCTGTACCCCCGGCTGTTGCCCCTGTTGTTGTCCAGGTTGGTGCCCCTGTTGTTGTCCAGGTTGGTGCCCCTGTTGTTGTCCAGGTTGGTGCCCCTGTTGTTGTCCAGGTTGGTGCCCCTGTTGTTGCCCAGGTTGTTGTGCCTGTTGTTGCCCCTGTGGCAGCTGTTGTTCCTGCTGCTGCTGTGTGCCAGATTGCCTCCCTGCTGCTGGGCCTCCAGAGGAGCGCTGCTGCTGTTGCTGCTGCTGCTGCTGCTGCTGCCGGGATGCGTCCTGCCTCCGGCCAGAGGACGGCTGCTGTTTCTGTGGCCTGTGCTGGTGCCCAGAGGGATCACGGGAGTAATCTGAACTGCTGTGATGACCCTGTGAGGATGATCCCCTCTTGTGCGTGGAGGATGAGGTGCCCCGGGATTCAGGGCGGCCTGATGAGTCCTTGGCATGACCCCGGGAAGAGCGAGAGGAGCGTGGGTCCTCAGAAGAGTGGCGGGATGAGGAGTGGCGGCCCCCTGAGCTTCCGCTGCTGCCATGGTGTCTGTGCTCCCGAGAGGAGGAGTGACGTGGGGTGCCATAGTCCTCCTGTGGCCAGAGATCCTCCTCTGGTGGCTCATCATAGTCATGGTAGGTGTGTTTCACATGGCTTCGCCTTCCAGATGAAGAGTGACCACCACTGCTGCCAGTGCCGTAGTGTCTGGACCTATCAGAGCGGGCTTCCCGGGGCTTTTCAAACCAGTCCGTCTCCTCCTGTCCCAAATGATAGGCTTCGGGAAACCAAAACAGTTTACAGTCAAAACTCCATAATGGAAAAGGCATGCACAGTGACTGAAGCCATGCAGAGAAAAATTAAACAGGCCAAGCTTTATGGCAGGCAGGACACAAGTTCTTTTGGACACAAATGAACACAAGTGTAAAAACTAAAAAAAGCCACAGGTCCAAAAAGAAAAAAAATAATGAAGTAAAAAAAAATGTTCAAAATGAAAAATTCCACAACACAGTATCAAATACACACACTATAACATGCGGTAACACTGAAAAATGCAGGCACATGTGGTTTCAACCTCAAAGGTCACAACACCCACATTTATTTAAAGTCCCTTCAAAGAGAACATATTTTGTCCTTTTAGATGAGATGCAACAATGGCATGCAGTCTGTTTTCAGGAAGTGGGGGGGTACATTTAAAGTTCAGAGTTTGACATTCAGCACCAGTTACCTTCGCTGTCAGACACAGCACAATGCATATCGTCTACCAGGTAAGGGTCGTCTGGTTTATAGACGTGACTTCTGGGCACGTCCTTTGTGTGGTGGTCCACGTCAGGCAGGGAGTGGCTGGAGCCATACTGGTTGCGGCTGTCGTGGGGATCGACCCCTGTGGGACCCCGCCCAACACCCATGGGTTTCCCTACGGGACTGAGTGGGCTCTCCTCCTCTGAGTGCTGTGGCCGCATGGAGGACCTGCCTCGCATGTGGCTACCCCTCTGGGCTCGCTCCACCGTCTCCCGCTCATATGACTTGCTCCGGTAGCCAGAGTCCCGGGAAGAGATCTTGTCCATCCCATAGCCAGTTGAGCGGGACCTGCCAGAGCCGTACATACGGTCCTCCTCCTCCAAGGCCTCCCGGCTTGATGTTCCATAATACCGTTGCTGATCGTACACATTTTTCTTCAGCCCATGTGTGATGTCATCCCCAAGCTTCTTGGCCCGGGATACCACGGTGCAGCTGCCACCAGATGGTGTGGTGATGGTGTAGGAGGCTAAGTCAGACTCTACATCCCTAGCCTCCTCAATGGGGGAGAACTTGGAGATCTTCTGCTCCATGCCCTGCTTCCGGTGCTTGCTACGCTTGGAGGATGACACTACGGCCGGTGCCAGACTCTTGGAGGAGTGTTTTTGAACTCCAGTTCCCCCTCGTGATGAGGGGTGCTTGCTGTAGTCATCGTAGTAATAAGAGGATCCTCCACCGCGGCTATGGGGGTCTGCTCCTTGCTGCTGGTAAGCAGCGGAAGTCTTGCCACTGCCATATGGATACTCTGGTTCTTCTCCATAGGGCATGGATCGGGTGGGGCCATTCTCGCTTCCATAACGGCCATTTGGCGGCTGCCCGTGTATGTCAGTCCGACCATGCATGTCTGGGCCTGTCCCCATGCTCTCCTTAGTCAGCTCACTGATGTCATCGATCATCACATAGTTGCGAGGGATGTTCTGCTCCAGGTTGGAGTAAAGGCCTTCTGAGGTGTAGGCCGAAGTGGGGCTGTCTGCAGAGCGGATCCGATCTGACAGAGCCTGCTCAGGGGGCCGGTACTGCCCATACGTGTTAGCCATCGTGGTGGATGCATAAGGGCTGCTAAAGGCGCTGTCCTGCTGAGCCGAGGTGGTCACAACCACGGTGGGGTTGCTGATGACCTCATAATTTGTGGGAGTCCTCTGCTCCAGATCAGCCAAGGATGTCTGCCGTGGCTTCTGGTGAATGGAAAGGACTTCAGCCTGTGGTTGGAAGGTCAAGCTCTGGCCTGACTGGTAGGGGGTCTGGCCTGGGTATGGAATGGGGCCTGAGGGGGGCTGGAATCCAGGCAGGTTAGGCTGTCCCAGGTCAGTCTGATAGGAGGGCTGGCTCTGGGAGAAGCTTTGGGAGGGGTATGTCCCCTGAGGGTGGAGGGTTGGGGGAGATGGGTGGGGCTGGAAAGTACCGGGCTGAGGCTGAGCCTGTGAGATGGTGGGGTACTGCGGGGGTTGGAAGCCTATCTGCTGGTAGGCAGGACTGGGCTGGGCTGGGGGTGGAATTGGCTGGCTCTGCGGATACTGATAGGTCAGGAAAGAAGAAGCGAGTGGGTACTGGGTGGAAGCCAGCTGATCAGTGGGGAACTGGCTGAGAGGAGCACCGCCACCGGGCTTACTGAGCAGGCCATTCCCCTCAAAGGCAGATGTGGGGGCCATGCGCACATTGTTGAGCTCGCTGTCAGATGCATAGTCACGGCCATCCCCAACGGAGCGCAGGTAAGCCAGCTCCCGCCTCTCTCGCTCCTTGCGCTGGGTGATACCTAACTCCAGGTAGCGCAGCTTGGCATCAATCTCTTTCTCCTCCTCTTCCAGCTCAGCCTGCTGTTTGCGGAGCTTGGTGGACTCCTGCTCCACAGCCTTCAGCTCATTCAGGAGCCCTGCTTTGGTAATGGCGGTGGATTGCCTAGGCAGCCCGCGCTGGGCTAGGGAGGAGGCAGAAGCATACATCTGGGGGAGGGCAGGAGTGCCGATGGGGAGTGGGCTCTCCTCCGGAGGTGGGCTGGGGAGGGTCCGCTTCACCTTCCGCATCAGTAAGTTTTGCTGCTGCTGCAGTGCCATCAGCTAAAGAACACAAAAATGTCAGTATTCAAACTCACCCTGTGTGCTACCATTATGGCATAACACGCTTGTTAAAAGTAATAGAAGAATATGTATGAGGTTAATGAAAATTTGTTATTCTTGACTGATGTAGATGCTGATATTATTTTAAAACTAGTGAGCTGTTTACATGGTTTGGCACTAATAGTAACGCATTAACAGTGTTTAACATAAAGAAAAGGGAGAAGAAAATAAAGCAATTTGTAAGAAATTAGGCAAGAAGTGAAAAATAGCAGCTCACAAAATATATAATGTAGCCTATAATTCAGAAAGCAGGTGAAAAAAATAACTTCTAATGATCCCACATTTCTCTGGTTTAATTATGAGTTACTACAATTTTATAAAAAATATAGGCTATTTAAAAAATAACCCTAATGTAATCTACAGTGCAGTCCATAAGTATTTGGACAGTGACACAATTTTAGTTGTTTTGGATCTGTACTCTAGCACATTGAATTTTAAATGGACTATGAGGTTAAAGTGCAGACTTTCATTTTCATATTGAACTTTATAGAAAACTAAGTCAGGAGAAACAACACTAAGGGCTCTATTTTCCGGCGAGCCAGCACATTGGCGAAGTGACATTTTCGGCATGTATTTTCATGCTCCTGACCCCGTTTGACTCGCTGTTTGTCGGAAGTGGGAGGAGAGTCGCTGGTGGAGGTGTGTCAGTCCAGATCGAGCAGCAAAACTGCAAATTTGGGGCTCTATTTTCCGGCCGGTGGCGAGCCATCACTTGCGAGGTTTCAATTTAGTCACGGATTTGCACGCATCTGAGTCCATTTGGTAATTTTCTGACTCGCTGTGCGCTGAAGTGGGAGGGAAGCCGCTGTTGGGGGGTGTGTCCGTCGAGAGGGAGCAGCCCTGTTAAATTTGACTACAGCGGAATGCAATTTTGGGATAAGAGTACACTGTGATTCGCGCTTGCACTGCCCGCCAGGTAAGACCATGTTTACAACGCAAATCGCATCACAGTGTATGGCGAGTTGCTCATTTCGGGGCTTTCCCCAATGCGTGCATGATCATAACCCATTCAAAAGCCAATCAACCATTTTTGTGGATCATATGCGGTCCAATTTGACTTTGAAATGAATCCCCCAAGCAGGAAACAATTATACTTTGAATTTATTGCTCATTGACTCTTTTTATAACTATTAATTATTGTAATTAAGTAATTATTAATTATTGTTAATTATTGTATTTCTTTCTGTTTTTAATTGTTTATGGCTGTTTTTATACTGCACACATTTT
Source organism: Synaphobranchus kaupii (assembly GCA_029718625.1). Taxonomy (NCBI): domain Eukaryota; kingdom Metazoa; phylum Chordata; class Actinopteri; order Anguilliformes; family Synaphobranchidae; genus Synaphobranchus; species Synaphobranchus kaupii. The sequence goes on from CM056380.1 coordinate 91,298,602, forward strand.
CAACCTGCGCAGTGCACTGTGAGCAGTGCGCGCCTTCCCTCTGGTCCGAAAATAGCTAAATTCAGTAGCCACGCCCAGTGCGCCATACACTACGCCATTGACTATGACGGCTCACCGCACACCATGCGCTTGCTGGAAAATAGAGCCCTTAAAGTGATCCATCCATATCTACTGCATATCTGGCAGCAGAGTAATGATTTCAGGCTCGTTTGATGCCTCAGACCCTTGAGGACTTATAGCCATTTAGCCAACCATGTGTTCCATTGTTCTATTTCAGTGTAATTTACAGCTTAATCTAGTCCTACCCCCCAATTCCCATAGAGATCCATTCAAATGCAGAGAGGTTATAGTATCCCTTGTAAGAGTACCCGAAAATAAGATATCAAGAGTCTTTTGGGTCAGAGACATCAAGAAGTCATGGCATACCAAAGGATATGAATCCAAATATTAAATATGATGACTTTATTTAAGTTTATGTTAATGTGTCCAATTACTTTTGGTCCTCTAAAATGGGGAGACTATGTATAAAAATGGCTACATTTCCTACACGGCTCACCCGATATGGATGTTAAAACCCTCAGATTAAAGCTGAAAGTCTGCACTTTAACCTCATAGTCACTGTTACATTTCAAATCCAATGTGCTGCAGTAGAGCCAAAACAACAAAAATCTTGTCACTGTCCAAATACTTACGGACTGCACTGTATGTAATCATTCCAATTGTGAAAGGACTCAAATACTTCAAATCAAATAATGTTGATGTCTCTTAAAATGACATTTCTGAATGATCTCAATTTCCAATGCTATCTTATCCCTAAGGTTCTACTGTATGTATGAAAAGTTATATTACTTCAAAAAATAAATCTATGGTCAATTAATCTTGTTCATCATCTCATCTCACCATCTCAATATCAATAATCACACAATATCTCAATAATCACACAAGTTATTCAGACAATTATCAAGTTAACTGTTACTCACCTGGCTGTTCTGGAGAGCCTGCTGTTGGTATAAGGAGAACCTGGCCCGTGATGAGTCATCTGACGTGGGGCTTAGTGGTTTGGGGTCTGACATGGATCGCTGCACACTTTTGATTGGACGAGGAAGCGTTTGGTGACGTTGGGCCGACTCAGCATTAAAGTGCTTCTGTGGAGTGACGTGCGCCTTGTTGAGTCGCTCGCTGGAAGAGAACGAGGTCTCCAGCATTCGATGGGGGGACAATGGGGAGACAGGGGAGTATAGAACCTGGGGTGATTTAGGCGGCTGGCGGGCCAGGTTTGAAAGGGAGTCGCTGTGCATCTGAGTTTGGTAGCCAATCTCCAGTGGGTCGGGCTTCCTCCTCTCAAATTTAGCCACACCCTGCTGCCGTGGGGTGAGAGAGTCCACCATGCCTGAGCCCACCAGCTGCATACTAGTGGAGTATGGGCTGATGGTGGTGGGTACACAGAGCTGGGGGGCCACCACTCCCTGGGACTGGGGCTCATGATCTGTCTGGCAAGCCAGACTCTCCCCTTTCGAGGTCCTCTCCGGGGCCGAGATGTAGTGCAGGACCTCAACCTTGGACTCTGACGTGGTGATGTGGATTGCAGGGGACACCCTTCCCAACTGGTCAGGCTCGGTCTGGCAGGAGGAGTCAGTAGTGGTCTGGATGGCAATGCTGGATGAGGAGACCTTGGGTGCCTCCGCCTTAGTCTCACTTGATTCAGAGTGTTTAGAGAAACGGGACCGGCGCCGACGGACTGGTTGCTCCCACTCAGTCTGGTCCTCATCATCCGTCTGGACGCTGCAATCAGCAATGCGCCTGGTCCTCCTCCGCCTGGATAGCAGGAACCTCTCTTCCCCTTCCTCATCATCAGTCTGGACACTACTGTCTGCAATCCTTTTCACTGTGGGAAGGCCATCTTCCCCCTCTGTCCCTGCCCCATCCCTCAGACGAGGCATGGAGTTGCGCTTTTTCATTGCCCGCATCTCCAGAGAATCCTCGCTACTCCTAAGGGACATCTCTGAAGCAGAGTTAGGCAAAGTCCGTGAGGTCACCACTCCCTGGACAACATGCCCTTCCATGTAAGGTTGCCAGAACTGTCCATTCTGGCTCATGGTCCTTTGAAGCTCAGGTGGTAAGTCTTGCTGAATTACTCTGCCACTCTGGTCACAGATGATAGAAAATCCCGGAGGAGCAGCTCCCCCAACCACGGCAATACCCTGTATGGCACTCTGTGCAGTTGTGGCTGCAGCTGCAGCTGCAGAAGCAGCGGCTGCTTCTGCTGCAGCAGCTGCAGTAGCTGCAACAGCTGCTTCTGCAGCAGCTGTTTTCTGCCTTTTTTGCTCTTCCAGCTGCTGCTGCAGCTGCTGTTGCAATGACTGGATTTGGTCTAGCTGCGCTCTCTGCTGGGCTAACTGCTCCCTCTGCATGACCAGCTGTGTCTCCCTTTCAACCTGCTGCTGCTGCAGGACCTGCTGCTTAATAGTCTGCAGCTCCTGTATTTCCCGCTGCACCAGCATTTGCTCCTTCTCTCTATGCCGCTGCAGCTCCAGACGATCTCTCTCTAGCTCTTCATGCAGTCGCAGTTGACGTAGCTTCTCCAGTTCCACACGCTCCCGCTCCAGCTGCAAGAGCTGCTCCTGCTGCTGTCGGTACCGCTCCTCTTCCTTCTCCTTCTCTGATTTAATGCTGCTGCCAGTGGTGGTGGTGCTGGCTGCAGAGGTTGCCACAGCTGCTGGTGCTGACTGAATCTGCGGTTGTGTTTGGGGCTGAGCCGAAATCTGTACTTGTGGGAGAGTTTGTGGCTGAGTCTGGGGCTGCATTTGAGCCTGTGTCTGGGGTGGCATTTGCATCTGGGTTTGGGGCTGCATTTGAGCCTGTGTCTGGGGTGGCATTTGCATCTGGGTTTGGGGCTGCATTTGCGGATGTACATGGATCTGCAGTTGAGGTGGTGGCATTTGGGGTTGCAGTTGAGGAGTAATCTGAGGTTGAATTTGAGGTTGGGTATGTGCCTGCTGCATTGGTATTGCTTGCATTTGAAGATGTTGTTGGTTTGCAGGTGCTGCAACAGATGGTGGGACAGGCATCGCTGTTGTATGGATACCAGCAGTTGGTACAGCATTAACTCCCTGTAAGCCAGTAGACCCTGTTGCAATAGTTGTAGTAGTAGTGTGTAAACTGACCGGCACTGTGGGGGTTGCTGAAGGCTTCCCAAGGTACACAGGAGTATCCAAGGCTGTGCTGGTAGCCGGTGCACTTGTATGAGCAGAAACAGTGGTCGTGGAGAATCGGTTAGGAGGAGGGTAACGGAAAGGTCCTTGTGGGGACAGAGGCATCCTTGGAGTTACAAGAGGCAACCTGGTGAGGCTAGCCAAGGGTACGGCAGTCATACCACCTGCGGGATAAGGTCTGTAAACTCCCCTGAGCATGGGCCGCAGGACAGAGGCAGGCTGTGTGGTGATTGGCAGGGTGGAGGCGATTGGGGTGTTGATAGTTGAGTAGATCATCCCATCAGCCGCTCTCACAGCAGAGGGATAGAGGGCTCTTAGGCTTGCTTGTCTAGCATTGATCAGGTTAGCATAAGCTTGCGCATGTGCGGGTTGCCTCACATCGGGGCCTATCATCAGGTTGGCCCTCATTGACACTAAGCTGTGCTGCAAGTTGAGCCTACTAGCTGGACTGGCACCCCTTCCAGAGCCGTACTGCAGTAGTTCAGGGGTGTTGCTGTAACGCCCCCCAAATTGGTCCATTGAGTTGAGAGCTGCACACATTCGACTGATTTCTCTGGCAGTGGTGGCACTGTATTGGGCTAAATTAGACTCCTGGTAGCTAGAGAGGTCTCGGGAGTAGCCCAGATCTGTGTTGATATTTGACATGGAGCCATACCGTCGCAGGGGAATAGGCTGCCCGATAATGTCCCCCTGGTGGCGAAGATCTGTGTAGGACCCATACTGCACTCCTATACCCAGGTATCCGCCCTCATAGGCTTGCTTTATGGTGCTCAGGTCCATTGCTAGATCCCCAGATTCACTCTGTAGCCCTGCTTCAGCCAGATTAGTGTCTGACATGGATGGCTGCAATCTTCCTAAGGTGGGCGAGGAAAAGGCCTTACGCTCTTCTGTCCCTCCTTGGGTACCTGCTCCCTGCTCCTGATACCGGAAGTTGTCCTGACTGGGCTCATTGGTCCGGCTTCCCATAAACTGAGCAGCTGAAGGTGGGTGGGTGGTTTGAGATGGTTCGGCTATTGGATTCTTCTCTAGTACTGTGGCTTTCTGTGCAAAGGGTCCTGTGCAGCTGCCAGCAAAGGGCAGCTTGTAGACTACATCACAGCATGCCACCTGGTTCTCAGCCTTGATCTGACCAGTGAGGTCCAGGACATCCTGGGGAGGAGGTTGCTCTGGCTTAACCAGCTGGGTCACTGTGGAACTCTTCTGGTTGTTGTCATCTAGCTGGACCACCATGACATGGGGTTTGCCTGTGGACAGGTTTATTACTGTGGGTTTGTTCTTCAGCTCCAGGGGAGCTCCCCCATAGATATCATGGGGAAGGGCAGTAGAGATTCCAGCTTGAGGAGGGAGAGAAGAGGTCCTGGGAATTGCACTGACATTGACCACTGCTTGGGCACTGCTGGTCTGACTCACAAGCAAGTCTTTCTTCATAAGCAATGGTTGGACTTGGTTTGCTAAGTTGTACCTGGCAAAAGATGTTTGTTGCTGATGTTGTTGAAGCTGCTCCTCCAGCTGCTGCTGCTGTTGCTGAAGCTTCTGTTGCTGCTTTTGTAGCTGTTGCTGTTGAATCCCTAAATCTTCCAAGCAAGCATCTATCTTTGGAAGAAACGGATCAGGTGGTGGCAGTGGTCTGGTCTGAGTCAGGCACACTGCTGACCCGACTCCCTGACCCAAGTCTACTCGATTTTGCATTGGATCTCCATAGACCACCGGCTGCTTTGGCTGCGATATAAACATGGAAGCTGCCACAGTGACACTCACTGTTGTTGCTGTTGATGAGGCTGTGTGTAACTGCTCTTGGGCATTAAGGTTCATGATGAGGGGCTGAACTGCTGTGTGGCGGCTTGGACTTGCCTCTGCTCCTAATGAGTATCTACGAGTCTCTGATGCCAAAGATGTCAGGTCCATGCCCTGTTCTGTCATGATGATAGGAGCTGGCTTCATCGGTGTCCGCAGATCAACAATGTTACCACTGGGTAGCATTTGCCCTTGTTCCACCACCCTAGAGGTGCCGGGAACAGTGGAGATCCTGCATAGGGAAATGTTCTCCATGGACATGGAACCCCGGCTGTAGGAGGTGGTGGCACTGGTGCCAGTGTGAACCCTCTCTGTGGGCTGAGCCTTGTGCAAGCTATGCTGTGGTGGCTGATGAGGGGGGTAATGTTGCGGAGAACTTGGGGAAATTGTTGCAGGAACATTAGTCTGAAATGCTGGTTGACGGTTCAGCCTTGTTGGTGAGGTGATTGGGGAAGTGGAAGAATTTACAGTCACAGGTTTGCTGGGGCTAGTGGGCTCAGACCCTAATGTTATCACCATGAAGGGGGCATCTTGTGAGGACTGTTGCCTGGAGAGGCATGGTGAAACAGTTCTATGAGGCATCTGGGTACCATGACCTATTACTGGGGAAGCAGTACTCGAACCAGCTGGGGGTGCCGTTTGTATAGAGGGCTCAGTGGCACCCATTCTGGATGGAGAATGAGTAGGGCTCTGCGTGGGAGAGGTGGAGGGAGAGAGAGGTGGACTTGAACCTTTGAAGTAAGAAAAGACTCTGGAGGTAAGGGACGCACTGTTGGGGTCTGGGGATGTGGCCTGTGTGCTGTGTGTTGTTTGAGAAGCAGTCCTCCTTCCTGGTTGTTCTCTTTGACTATAAGCCTGGGTCATCTCTGCTATCCTGCTAGAAACATTTGGACCTGCAGCTGCAGCTCCTATTTGGCGTGTGTAAGTTGATGACTGGGTTGTGTGCGCAGTTTGACTGACTGTGGCCTGGCTGACAGCTCCAGTTTTAGGGGCTTGTCCACCAATCCTTTCCTTCTGTCCTTCCTTTGTGTAATGCTGAGTTACTCTTACATCAGGCACCCCTCTCCCCACACTTTCTTGTCCAGAGAAGGAAACTGGGGCTGAGAGCTGTGTGGGGCTGGTGCCAGGTGTGAGGAGAGAATTGTTCTGCTCCAGAAGCTTAGCAAATCCAGTGTCCAAGAGTTGTTTCTCTGGGTAGGCTGCTTCCACCTCATTGCCCAGCTGCCGTCTTGGGTCCTGGATGGAAGGCTGCTGCATTTTTGTGGGAGTGCCATTTCTGTAGCCCGACAGAGCTGCGTGGTGATGCTGTGGGCCTCGCACTTCCCCTGTCTTTTCACTCCCTTGCCTTGCCTGCCCCTGCTGCTTCTGCAGCATCTCTGCTTTCCTCATCATCTCCTCGTAGACCTCCTCGGCACTCTTCAGTGGTTTGTCAATGGAAGATGGTGAGGTGGCGGTTGGCTTCTCAGTTGGGGAGTATAGAGACATGAAGGTAGGCAGGTTGTACTCACTGCCAGACTTGTACAGCTTTGAGGCCATCATTTCAAACCCCTCTGCCTCTGAGTCAATAGATGGGGAGTACTCTGAGCAGGAGGATCGGTGGAGCTCCTCCATTTCAGCTGCCTGTCTGAGCTCTTCTGTTGGGGAGGCATCCTCGATAGGGGAAAGATTGCTGGGAGGAGTCTTGGACCTCTCCCTTCGCCTTTGTGCCCTCAGCTCCTCTTTGTCCCTCTTGGTTTTCCGAGCAGTACTTCGTATCCTTTGCTGCTCCACTTCCCTCATCTTCTCCTGTTCACGCAGCAGCTCCTCCTCCTCCCTCAGCTCGTCTTCTTCAGATGAGTCCTCAATGGTGGGCAGGAGTGGGCCGTGGGAGCGGTGTCTGGCCTTTCTCTGCTGCTTGGCCTCCTCTAGCCTCTGCCGGCGGCTGGGGCTGCTGTCACTGTCCTCCTCCATAGAGGACACCGATGTGGGGGAGGTGCCAGATGTGTAGCTGGGTGTGGTCGCTGGAAGGGTGGATGAGTACTCCCCCCTTGACCGCTCATCAGGGGAGCCAGTCAGACTCTCCATCTCAAGCTCGGGCTCCCTTTCGAGGGCAAGGTCATTTTCAGCACTTAGCTCTATTTCGCGGTTGTAGCTGTTCGAGTTGTTCAGCTCAATGGTCTTGAAACGTCGCAAGCCTCCTGCCATCAGCCCATCCTGTCCATTGTCAGCGGACCCTTTGCTGTCCTCCTCGTAGCTATTGGAGTGCTGGGTGAGGCGGCGCTTCTCCTTCCCAGAGTCAGCACCATGCTTGTGGCTCTTTCTTGGTTTGGTGTAGCTATACCCTTCATCCTCCTCCTCATTCTCATCCTCGTCAGCACTCATCTCCATGATTTGCCTCCTCATGAACTCCTCATCTGTTGTGTCCCTCTGGCCCTTCCGTTGCCTGGCAGGGAGTGGGGAGAGGCCACTTTCACTGCTGTCCTCCACGTAGTCATGTCGCAGCCTGCAGCTGAGGTCATCTGAGGACTCCGCTGAGCTGATCCGGCGTCCCTCTTCCTCTGCTGCCTCTTCATCCTGACCGATGGTGAGCGATCGCGGCCGCTGCTTCCGGTCATCAGTGTCTCTGGGGTCCCCACCGCCAAGCTGGTGCCTCCCTCGGCCCCGCTCCTGCTCAGCAATGGTCTTGGATTCCAGCAGTGGCCGCATGGAGCTCTCCAGCTTGGTGATTTCGGAGGGACTAGGGGGGCTGTGCTCACTGAGTCCCCTCTCACTCAGCTTTACCCCCTCCTCCTGGATCAGCCCCGTGATCTCACTGTGGGAGCTGGAGATCCCATCCGATGAGTAGCCAGTGTCGCTCAGGCTTTGTGGACTCCGTGTGATGTCCTGTGGCCCGGGTTTACCACCCTCCTGTGGACGAGAGGAGAAAACGCACATCAGTGACCATCTATGTACAGTCGCTCACTGATGCAGGGATGGGCAGTATTGAAAATATTTTGTAAAGAAATACATATTTGTGTATTTTTTTTACCCATCCCAGACTATTTATTTTCAGGTTGGTTCAAGAAACCAACCCCTGTACTTACAGTATGTCACCTATTTCCCACATTCTTAACATATTGATTTAACCATTTTAGCACGTTCATGCATTCCTACTTATATTTTATCTCATTTTTTTTATTTTGCCCATCAACTGCATTTCTTCAACTATTAAAACTAATTATTCTTAACTAAGTCTTCTTAAAAAAATTAAAATAATTAGGCACCAAACATGGGGCAGAACATGTCCAATTCCCACCCTAATTTGGAATGTCCAATTATCTGCAACTGCAGTCACGTTCACGTACGAACCCCACTGCCAATTCGAGTGTAGACATCCACGATTCTCCGAAAAACGTGGTGTCACCAGCTTCTTTTCACATCGCAGACTACAGCCAAACTTGCATAGTGTGGAGATGGAGGAAGACCTTTCATATCGGCTTTAACATGTAGTCCACGGGTGCCTGATCGACCAGCAGGGGTTGCTAGAGAGCGATGAAACAAGGACCCCTAACCGACTGTACCCTCCCGTACCCAAGTACTCCCGCCACCATATGGAGCTACAAGCCACAGCTGGCACTGGCACGGTCCAGGATTGAGACTGTGGGCCTCACTTATGCACCAAAGCACAAACATCTTATTTAAATTAATAGTATACTGTAGATGAAAAATGTATACAGGTATTTTTTCATTATTATGAAAATTAATAATGATGATGATGATGTCAGTGATCATAAAAAGCAAAAAAAAAATGAATTAATGATGAGGAAATGCTGAGAAAATAAGGCAATTAATAAAAATTATGAAGAGGATGATGATGATGATGAAGATAGTGCTGATGGCAAAGAAGATGAAACTCATAAATAAGATGAAGAGGATGAGAAATGTAAATGAAGATAAAGATAAAAATGAAGTATTCTGGTGCAGATGGAAAAGATTCAAGAAAGCATAAAATTGATGATCATGGTGATGAGGATGAGGAAGATAAATAATTGTGGGGAGGATGATGATTAGGAAAGGTAATGGTAATGATTTCTGATGCTGCTGATGACAGTTATGATGTAAAAGATGAAAAAAAAGATTTGGTACGTATTAAAAAGCGATGATAACGATTATTACGAAACTAATGATGATAACGGTGAGGACAATGATGGTTAAGAAAATGATGATGACGAATGAGACAAAGAGGACAAGGACAGTGAGAAGGCACTCACATCGCTGTGCCTAGACTTCTGAGATCCCCCTTCCCTCTTGATGTCTTTAGCTGGAGTGATCTGATCAGTGTTACCCTTCATCAGAGGGGTGGGTTTGGTCTCCAGGTCTTTCTCTAGAAGTTTGGATGTGGTCTCTGGGGGTTTTGGTGTGGTCCCTGGTTGTCTGGGCATGGTCTCCGGCTGTTTGGGCATGGCCTTTGGTGGGGCCTGCTGCAGACCCTGGTCCTCCCTTGTCACCATGGGCACGGCCTGAACTGGGGGTCCTGGCTGCTTCACCAGGGAAAAAGGCCCACTTACTTGGCCGGAAACAGGTCTCTGTTGCTGCAGCTGGCCTGATGGCTGCGGCACTGGCTGCTGATTGGGTCCTTTCTGCAACAGTGGCTGCTGCTGATTGGCTGGAGCTTGGTGCTGGGGAGAGCCCATTGGAGGGTGCTTTGGAGATGGCTGAAGGGGTGGTGCATCGGCCAGGCTTCCAGACATCAACCTCTGCGTCTGACAGTTTAAGCAAAGCCACTCTTTCTTCTGCAAAACAAAGAGGACAAAAAGAAACCCATATACATCATGTAAACTTCCACTGATGAAGTTAAATAAATGTATCTCTTATTCATTTGATTTATTGTTGCCCAATGCTATGGCAATATCGAGATTGAAAAATAATATTTAATACGGTAATCAGTGAAATCAAATATTTTGGTCATAAATAAGTCTTTTGAAATGGTTTATTGAATTAATTGATTTTTGCATATTCATATTTTGAAATAGAATTGGTTGCCCTGCTTATTTAAATGTTTACCAACCTGACCTTTCATGTATCCCCTCTGATCCCATTGAAAGGTCAGTTATGCAGGAGATCACTGCGCCTGAATACTTCTAAACAGTAATATTAAGTAATCTTTTTAAAAACCTATAAATCTATATACAGTGCAGTCCATACGTATTTGGACAGTGACATGTTTTTGTCGTTTCGGCTCTGTATTCCAGCACATTGTATTTGAAATGAAACAATGAATATGAGGTTAATTTCCAGACAGTCAGCTTTAATTTAAGGGTATTTAAATCCATATCCAGTGATCCATGTAGGAATTACAGCCCTTTTTATACAAACCCCTATTCCAAAAAAGTTGGGACAGTATGTAAAATGCAAATAAAAGCAGAAAGCAGTGATTTGTAAATGATCTTTTACATATATTTAATTGAAAACAGTACAAATAAGTTTTACAAAAAAGTATATGCTGCAGTATATTGTAAATATATGTTCAAAAAATTATGTTCACAATATATTTAAAATATACTGCAGTATATTACATTTCCATATGGGAATATATGTTAATTCCAAATTTGATGCCTGTATTGCCTGCAACACATTCCAAAAAAGTTGGGACAGGGGCAAAAAAAGACTGGGAAGGTTGTGGAATGTTCAAAAAACACCTGTTTGGAACATTCCACAGGTAAACAGTTTTTTATTCACTGTCCAAATTTTATACACTGTCCCAACTTTTTTGGAATTGAGGTTTCTACATAGTCCCCCATTCTAGGGGACCAAAAGTAATTTACATTAAATTAACATAATCTGAAATAAAGTTGACATTTTTAGTACTTGCTTGCAAATCCTTTGTATTCGATGACTGCCTGAAGTCTGCGAACCATAGACATCACCAGATGCTGGGCATCTTTCCTGGTGATGCTCTGCCAGGCCTGTACTGCAGCCATCTTCAGTTTCTTTTTGTTTCATGGGGTTTTTGCATTCAGTTTTGTCTTAAGCAAGCAAAACGCACGGATTCAGGTCAGGTAATTGACTTGGCCAGCTAAGAACATCCCACATTTCGGCCCTGAAAACACCTTGCTTGCTTTAGAAGTGTGTTTGGGGTCATTATCCTGCTGCAAGGTGAAGCACTGTCCAATGAGTTTTGAGGCATTTGGTTGGACCTGAGCAGATGGGATGACTCTGTGCAAGTCGCATCATAAATAAAAATACAGTAAGTGAGCCAGTTCCAGTGGCAGCCTTAAAAGCCCAAGCCATAAGACTACCTCCACTATGTTTCAAAGATGAGGGCAGTGCTTTGGATCGTGAGCAGTTCCTTTCTCCACACTTTTCTCTTTCCATCACTTTGGAACAGGTAAATACTCAATTGTCTATAAGTGAGTTTTTTGATGTAAGTTTTTTAATTTACCTGGCCATTCTGTTCTATTTTTCCACCCCAGGATGGCCTGCTTTACTGGCATTTACACTTATTCGGTCCTCATCTTGAGAGACAACAGCAACAGACTCCAAATGTAAATGCCACACCTAGAATCAACTCTACATCTTTTGGTAGCTTTATTGTGTGTGAACTAATGATGCAACAGCACACAGCTAGCAAAAAAAACAGCTGAGCAGTCAATTGACCCTTCGGTAAACCCCTCCTCCATGCGGTGATAGTCCAATCATAGCCTAGCAACTGTTACTAGGCAGTGGACCTCCATCAAGCTTTCCTAGGTGTGGGCTAGCTTGTCATCATGGACAAATGGTGCAATTGGGGAGCCTGCAAAACTGACACTCCTTATCTAAAGAGTTTGGAGGAGGATGTGATTTTTTCCTCGTTTCCAAAACCCAAATAAAACAAGAAAAAGTGTAGGCTGTGGATAAAAATATGTGGGTGACCTCATTCACAATTGAACCCCTCAAAGATTACGAAGCACATCTATTGTTTGCTCCAAGGTAAAAAGCTAGTTAACATTAACATTACTAGGCCCACAGTGCTACAGCACTGGTGGCTAGATGTTCGGGAGCGGATTGGTTTAAAGACAGACATGGAGCTCCCATTGAGTAGGTTTGATTAAGCGCCCAGGCATGGACCGGGTTAACCGAATTAGCACTGATTGCATGCGATTTTAAAGAACCGGTGTACTCTTGATGCGCTGGGTGGCGTAACGTTATGATGACGATGACCTTGCAGCGATTACAGCTGGGTCGGCTTGTTGAGCCATGTTTGCGCCGGGTCCTGTTTGATTTAAATAAACAAGAAAGCCCCTCCTTTGTCAGGGAGCATCTGCAATGTGGGTGTAATGGCGCACCGGTTCACTAAATCGAACCCACTCAATGGGTTCATTCTAATCGTTTATTTTATCCGTCCTCATCTCCTCGGTCCTCATTTGAACCGGAAATCAATCGAGGTTCACCATCTTTAAGGACATTCCAAAATGCTAAATGTTCCTCGGAGGAGCGAGGAGTGGGGAACAAGGAGGCTCCCAGACGGTGCTTCAGTGGGGAAACACAAGTGTAGCCTTTGCAGAAGCTATGTTTATTCATAGAAAAAGAGGCTAAAAAACATTATAGTTAAGCACATAAGCATAATATGACGCTGACGCTTGATTTAGCAAGGACGTTCCATTTGCCTAATGCATGTTGCCTCAATTCCTCCGTCCTCATATCTGATCCTTGCATCCTTTTCTCTGTTGGGCGGAGCTAAAGAGCGATGAAAGGACACGAGGAAATGATGCAAGGAGTAGAACCCCAGGTTTCTACTAGACAGGTAGGTCAAAAGTTTCAACACTAACTAATTTACCAGTGGACTTGCTGCATGCCAGCCAATTGTAATTACCTATAATTAATAGCAGCTAGGTTGCTATTATTGATAACGTCACTTAATTTGTCACTTCTGTGTGATGCAACAACTCTGTGACAACAGAAAAAATTCCATTGTTTTACCTGGACTCTTGCAGCTGAAACACTACTATAACGTCTCTACATTTGAATGGATCTCTATGGGAATTGGGGGGGGGGGGGACTAGATTAAGCTGTAAATTATGCTGTAATAGTATGGAACACATGGTTGGACAAATGATGAAGTCATCAAGGATCTGAGGTATCAAACAAGCCTCAAACCATCACTCTGCTGCCAGATAAGCAGTAGATATTGATGGATCACTTTAAGGGTTGTTTCTCCTGACTTGTTTTCCTATTGAACTCTATGGAAAAATAAGTCAGGAGAAGAAACGTGATCCATCCACATTTACTGCATATCTGGCAGCAGAGTGATGGTTTGAGGCTCATTTGATACTTGAGACCATTGATGACTTACAGCCATTTAGCCAACCATGTGTTCTATACTGTTACAGCATAATTTACAGCTTAATCTAGTCCCGCCCTCCAAATTCCCATAGAGATACATTCAAATGCAAAGAGATTATAGTATCGCTTGTAAGAACACCTGAAAATAAGATATCAAGAGTTTTTTGATGTTGTTGGGTCACAGACATCAGGAAGTCATGGCATGCAAAGGATATGCAAAGGATTTATCTTGTCTGTTCACCATGTGAGCAGTGGACACCCCAGCCCTATATACAATATATACAGTATATATACTGTATATATATATATATATATACACACAGACATACATCTATATATACTGTGACATATTGCATTTATAAATTTTAATAACACAAAACTGCAAAAATAAATTTAATCAGTGCATTCAAACTATCCCTTCCCCCAGGCAGAAGGCCAGTGTCGGTGTGACAACAGGAGAGGTCTGGATCAGTGGGAGGGTATACCATCAAGGTCACTGAAAGGCTGATGGCATTGTTAATGGATACATTTCAGATAATATACTCTATTCTTGTATTTCCTTTATAGCTGGAACTAAAGCATGCCGACTGAAGCATAGAGGCACGTGAGAAACGTGAGCTGATCATGGAGAAAACCCAATATGAGCGGTTAGCATATCTGCCATTATTAAAGACACACTAGACTATGCCAAGAACATAATACATTTGAGAGGGAGAGTGGGAGAGAGATATTTTGTTATATTCTGTGGTTTTATGTAATATGTACTGTAAATGATTTGGCAATATGGTTGAATGTTTATCAAGTTAAAATAGAAATTGAACTAACAAAGAATAATTAAATCTGCTCAGAGCAATGCCAAGTGAGAGGCAGTTAAAGGCTCTAAAACACTGAATGAAAAAAAAACAGTTTTTAATGGTAAGCATATGGACAAGTATACATATTCTATTGAGTTTGAACAGGTGTGAAATTGAACACTACATTTTACAAGTAATTGCTTGAGAAACAGTATGCAAACTTGACACATACTCTGTACATTAATTATTAAAATGTACATTCATATTTAACTTTAATTGAACTTTGGTTTTTACTTAATGCTAAATTTAATACAAATTTTTACTGGTAGTTTAAATTAACTTTGTCATCAAGGAAATATTAGCATTTTCTTATTATTTAATCTGACAGATACAACACTTTCACATAAATAGAAGGATAATCTGATAGTGGGGAGCTCTATATACCTCCTGCAGCAGGTATGAAACAAAATACGCACAAATCACTTTTTTTAGGAGCTTTGCACTGACAGGGGTACAAACCCTATTTATTTTCAGATTAATTTAAAGTCCAGCCGTTTATATTATTTGTTTCATACACTGTGATGCAAAAAATGATTCGGGTTCGATGAGGATTCAAGTGCCTTAACCTCAGACATGTAGTCTTGACCCAGCTCTCTCTCTCTGCAGAGATGTAAGATTGTAAGATTGATTTCCTGTAATCTGATTGGTTCTAACAAAACTAAACATTGGTTTATTAGCAAAGGACATTCCTAGAATTTAGGCAACTTAGTTCTGACATCATATTTTAAAACTGCTCAGGCTCATTGTTCATTAAGTTATCCAATTGGATGTGATGTTTCAAACCAACTCAACCACAGACCAATAAACAGAGATGGCTAGAGATGTGTCTAGAGTGCCTTGGTTTTCCTGACAGGAAATGACAAGAACAGACACAAACCAAACAGGAATGGTGAGGGTATGGCTGTTCAATATGACAGAAATTAATCATGTGTGTCACGGTTTTTCTGGTTGCTGCCCCTTCTCTGCTTAGTGTTGCGCACCTGTTACAGGTATTCTTCCGGCTATATAAATGGCGTGCTTTCCTTGTCCGGTGCTTTGGTGTCTATTTGCCACATGCTCAAAGCCGGTAAAGGTATAGCAGGAGAACTGCATTGTTGTGTAAACAAGAACGCAGGAACTTCCATTAGAGTTAGGCTAGAGCCGTCGGTCTCTTTTCCTTTTTTGCTAATTTTACCTTTGTTTGCTTTTCTTTCGTTTTGTCTTGTTTTCCTCGCTCGCATTTACTGTGCTGAGCTTGAGACATACTAATCGTTTATTTATTTCTATGACTCTAGCCTTCGAGTCTTTTCGCCCAATATTCTGGGTCGCTCTCATTTATCTTCCTTTTCTTTTACCTCCGTTAGTACTCTCCTGTATTGAGAGTGAGAGGTAAATCTTTCCTTTCTGTTCTACTACTCGTGCCTTCGAGTCTCGCCCTATTTTCCTGGGTTGATTTTCGTTTGGCTCTACGCCGGGAGTTTTATTCCCATTCTTTACTTTTCTGCTCCGTTCGCGGACGTCTCACCCCCTCTAGTGGTCCTCACACTCGTGGGTGATTTTTTCTGACCTCCCTTCCTGTCGCATCTGGCTCTCCGAAACCGGGCCCTTACAATGTGACACATACCTGACATCTAATTGGACAATGTACAAAGTCAGTTGCATGGAATAGGACTGATGTCTACTCTGTGTGACAAGCTGCAACAGAGCTGCAGGGGAGCAGCTCATATTGCATTGGGCTGTTACAGGAAGTAGTTTTGGTGTTGCATTATACACATTGATGCATCTGTATTTGAGTTTGCAATGTTCCTGGTCAACAGCAACTGAAGGTTGTGAGATGAATCCCATGGCATTGATGATCTGAACACCAGAATAAACTCTGTTAATTACCTCTGTGGTCCTGGACAAGCAGGGATTAGTCATATTTCTATTACAGGCAACCTGAGTCACAGAGTGATGGCTCTATAAATAATGGAGAATACGCGCTCAAATCTAAAATGTAAGAGCACAGAAGGTCTTTCAAGTGGTTCCAAATGACTCCCTCTCAGACAAATAATGGATAAGTTATCTTAATATAAAGTTGCAATTTCCTTTCCAAACAATGACACTGTCTCACAAAAGATTTTCCACTCCAAACTGCCGAAAGCTTGTGCAAAACAGCGTCTGGGAAACCTCAAAAAAATAATGAAATTTGTTCTAAAGCAGAATTCTAGCTTTTTGTATGCATTGTAGGTTAAATATGACTTATGAGTATATTTTCATATTTCACATACAACCGCAATGTGTGCAGTTGTATTAGTCAGGGGCTGTGTGGTCTGAGCAGACCAGTGAGCCCACACTATTGGCTGGAGTGAATTATTATTATTTTTTGTTAAGATATTGGCAGCCAACGTGGGGCTGGACATGTTCAACTCCCACCCTAATTTGGAATGTCCACATTCGCATTCATGCACAATCCCTCACTGCCGACTTGGGAGAGTTGAGACATCTGCAGCTCTCCTCCAAAACATGTGGTGTCACCAGCCTGCTTCTTTTGACATCACGGCCCACAGCTAACTCGCATAGAGTGGAGATGGAGGAAGACCTTTCATATGCTGCCTTGGCATGCAATCCATGGGCGCCCGATAAACCAGCGGGGGTCACTAGAGAGCAATGAAATACGGGCCCCGAAATGACTGATCCCTCCCCTACCCTGGGTGAGTCTATGGAGCTGCCGACCACAGTCGGATAAATCCAACTGTCTGGATTTGATCCAAGGCTGTGGGGCTCATCCATGCACCACATTTTGATGCCTTAATCGAAGGGTTGACTTATTTTTGTGTGCATGGGGGTAAGCGAGTGAGGATGAGTGAGTGGGGTTGAGTTGAGAGGGGATGAGTGAGTCTGCTGGAATTAGTGGGGTGAAACGAGCGGGGTTGAGTGGAGTGGGGATGAGTGAGTCAGTTTTAGTGAGCGGGGATGAGTTGAGTGGGGATGAGTAAGCAGGGATGAGTGGGCTGAAGCAGCGGGGCGGTACAGGTGTGGATGCAAGGCAGGGAATCAGGGCTGTGGTTTGCAAATCCACAAACGCTCCCCTCAAGACTGAGGGTGCCATGATTGGCACACAGCTGCTGTGTATGACAGATAAAGGATGGAGAGATTAGTCTGTTGTTTCATAGACTGATAAAAACAGTTGTGTTTTTTAAAAAGCTACTTCCTCCACATGTTCCTTGCCAAAAAGCTTAACACCACAGATTTAATGAAACTTTAAAAAATCAGTTCTGTTCATCAGCAGGAGTTGACAGTGACTTTCCTAGTGGTTCTTCTTTCTTTGGCATTTTTCTTTTGGAAAATATATTTAAGATAAATGACACCACAGGCAAGTGGAAATAAACACATTCAGATAGGAGGGAGAGTAAATTCAGGTTATCATCAACAGAACGGAAATAATTTTGTTAACCTTCTCCATGATAATGAACAGTGGTCATCCAAACTCCCAGTGAGAGGAAAACACGATACATATCTGTGACTCTGCTTCATATAAATATAGCTCCCTTGGTTATCTTTGTGCAACACAAAGCACAGTACAAATCAATGAAAGCTCTGTCTCTTTCTCACAAAGAAATCACAGGGACAGAGATGTGTTTGTGTGGAAACTGCACTGCTACTTCCTCAGGTGAAACATAAAATATTAGGCAGAATATACAGTACAGTATCTCATTATGACGGATTCTGATTGTACCCGAATCCACAGTTACATGTTGCTAAACAACCTGCTTTATGGAAAATAAGGTTATTCATCTGCCCAAAGACTGCGGGTGAGACACAAACTCCATCCACAATAAGAACCAGAAACTCCACCCACAATCATAATTGAAAAAATACCCACAAATACTGTATGTCAAAAAACTCCACCCACAATCTTATTTTCAAACTTCGCCGACAATCTGAACCACAAAATGGGCCAAACTGCTCAATGCCAGGGGTCAAATGAGCCAATCACAGTGCAGGCTGAGAACAGCAGTGTTCTCCACTCCCACTGCACAGAAAGCACTCAGCCCTGAAAGGCTCCAGGGGCTATTTCTGTCTCACTGTGCTGCTGTGCACCTCCTCCCTGCATTTCACAGCATCACACAACTATTTAAGCACATACATCACTACTGTATGAGGTGCAAGGAGAGAAAGAGGGAGAGAAAGAAATGGAGTAGGAAAGAGGGAGAGAGTTGGAGGGTGGAGAAAGAGATGGAGAATGATGGAAGAGAGGCAGAGGAAGAGATGCAGAGGGAGAAAATGGAGAGAAAGAGAGAGGAAGGGCACAGACTTGTGTCTACACGTGTGGAGTTTGTACCAGTGGGTGTTTTGTGTATGTGTATGTTTGTGTGTATGTGTGTGGTACATAGAGAAAGACTGTGAGCATAATTCAGCATAATAATGATATTAATACTAATATTAGTTATAGTTTATACAGAGTATATCACCACTCCAGTTATATACACCAGTCCCACCTCAGACCTTTTACCTGTTTACACCTACAGGATTCATACAGCACAACCCCTCACCAGCCACACACCTTTCACCTGCCTCAAGTTGTGCTATATCACAGTGATCAGTGGTTCATATCTGTGACTGAGCACATGGGTACAGCCACATTGCTGGCTCTCTTCTTATTTCTGGTAAACAACTAATGACACACAGACAAATGGAGACCTGCAATTTTCAGTGCATTTGCAGTAGTGCGTGATGAGCTGGGTGTGATCGGAAATAGTGGAGGATCTTCTTTGTACATTTGGGATAACAGGGGATCTCCTGCATGTGTGTTTGGGATGATCGTTGCATTTTTCTCCCTCTCTCTCTCTCTCTCTCTCTCTCTCTCTCTCTCTCTCTGTCTCTCTCTCTCTTTCTTTGTGCTTATTTGGTTTAATTATTTATTTGCTCCATGTAATTAACAGCCCAGTCTCAGAGCCCCACACATTTTAATGACATCACACTGAGCAGCAGAAGCAGGCAACAGTAAGCCCCCTCCCCCTCCTGCCACATATCCGGGAAGAGTAATTATCACATTAAAGAGAGAGGATGGACAGCACCATATGACTGCCACTATGACAGTAAAGAAGCACTGCAGTCACATGTTCATACCTCATCTCCGCAGGTCAAAATCCTCTCGTGCACAAAGTACACAGCAAAACGTTCAGTGTGTCATTCAGTGTAACCGTTCAGTGTAACTCGAATGATAGTGTACTTTGAACTCTGAAATAGAGTAAATACTGATAAGTTGACCTGAAGAAGGATTTCCTTAAAAGATCAATACAATTATTTTATAAGAATGATTTTGTTCAATTAATTAGTAAAATTTTATATTGCTAACTAATCTGATTGGACGGCTTCAGGAATGACAGCTTAAAATAAAAAAAGCTCAGTTTATGTTCAAAAAGCTATTTTGAATTGATATTCTGCATTTCCTGATTAAAGCTTCTTAAATACTGTGAACTTGTAACTAAACTATGAGCCAGACCCTCCACATCAGACGAAGGCTTTGCTAGTAAACAGGAATTAAAAAGTGTGATAATCTACAGCAAATGCTAACTTCATAATGCTTCACATGGAAAACACCCAGCTATGAAATCAACAATTCCAATCGTTCCATTCAGGGTAACCCACAAACAAAACTAATTTGCAATACCATACCAGTGAAATTTGCACAAAACATATGCAAGTTGAATTAACCTAAGAAAAGTTAATTTCACTAATTTAAGAAACTGAGTTTGGTCAGCGTAATCAAGTCAAAACTTGGGCAGGTTTGACCTGAACCTGTTATTTATGCAAGTCAGATAATTTGTTACATTTTTACAGTTGGCTCAATTTACAGTCAATTTAGAGCTGGAGTTAAGAGAACGTTTTTGAAGTTTAAAACCTGTATGGGAAAGTGCCACCAGAATCACCCACAAAAAATCAGAGGTAAAAAGTAAAAGGATTTTCTTACATTTTATACAGCTACCCCGCAAATGATCCCACACAACGCCTAGGAAGAATCATATAGTGTGAAGATAAAAAATATGGTTAACTAGTTTTTAATAATGTCAAACATTGCATTGGGCCAAACACACTGCACACATTCAAGTTATATCGTCTTGCATCGGCTTCTAACGTACGGATTCTACCCAGGATTTATTAGCTAAACACATCTCACAGTTTCAGCATAGCCTACTCCATGAATTTTTGTGAGTGCAGAATTTTGAAATGCGGCTGATAAGTTGGGCAGCGAATTACACTGTTATTCATTCTGCTGAATTATTTGCTTGCAAATAAACAACATGCAGCGTATTCAAGTTCAGCCTGGCTTGTCTCTCTCACAAATTCATTCAAATACAAAAAAATTGATTTAAACAATTAATATTTTACCGTGCATCATGGGTAGAGCGTTCATGCACTGACAATGAGCAACATCTTTGAAAACCTGACTGGGACAAGGACCGTTTTAAAGTTATGCCTGCTTATTGACAGATATGCGGATATGAAAAATCAACATCAGTGACATTACAGTGCTTCTTTGCTTAGTGCAGTCTAAGTTCCTGCAGGCTTCAGAATCTATTGAAGAAATGTAATGGCTCAGTTACAAATGCAAAATGACACACACACGTAAAAGGTAAGGGGCATAGCGATGCAGAAGCATTTCCCTACTGGAAACGCAGAACAGGGCAGTCTTTTTCTCTCCCTCTTCTAAAAAAAAAAGGTAAAGAAAAGCACTCAACCTGATCATCTCCAAGGAAATAGCACGTCACCACAGGCATAAAACAAAGGGATCTATATGTGTGGGTGACGAGCAACAGTGTCCCTGATGGGTGTGTATATACTGGTCAGGGGCAACAGTGTCTCTCTGACGCTACTCCCCATGTCAAATAAAAGATGACATAAACACAGACCAATGTGAATCCTATAAATTAGTAGTTAAACTGCCAGGGGCCTGTCCAGATGTATGCTATTTAAACAGGAAATGCTGTGAAAAGACAAGCAGCGACATGCCTCTGTACACAGACTACGGTAAGTAATAAGGTTAATGAGAATGAATCATGCTGTCTAACGTCACTGCAGGCAGGGAAAGGGCGAGAAGGAAGAGAGGAGAGAGAGAATAAAGGAAAGAGAACAGGAAAATGAAAGAGTGGGAAGGAGGGAGGAGACGGATGGCAAGGGAACGCAAGGGAGAATGAGCAAACGAAAGCAATTGAGACAGATAGGGAGAGACTGAAAGTGAAAAGGGGAAAATAAAGGATGGAAAAATGTGGGCGCAAGAGATAGCAAGAAAGAGGGAGAGGGGAAGAGAAAGAAGAGAGAAGGGGGGGGGGGGTGGGGGTTCTGCTCCCATGTGACTCACTCTCCCTGCTGGGTACATGACAGCAGGGTGGGTTCCTGCCTTAATGCAAATAGGCATAAACCACATGCTGATGTTTCTGTGTCATTTGCTCTTGCATTCTGTTGCCATTACATACAGACAGGACCTTTCATTCTCTTATAAATCGACGTTCTCCATCCTGCAGTACAGACTTAAACCAACTAATCTAACATCTCACTTGCAAACACCTTACCCTAACAGAGAACGCAACAGCAAGGCATACCCCATAGAATGTCCCCCTGGCTGCACAGGCACTCACACGCTTTGCCTAATAACAGTGCATGTCAGAGAAATGAGACTGCTATTATCATTACTGCTATCAGTAGCAGCAGTAGTAATCATTTCATTTTAATGGTAATAAGGTCAATAAGGCCAACGGTTACGAGGTCTGTGGGAGGAGGGATTATGTTGGGCTTTTCCCTCAGCACTGGGTGGTAATGATTGGATGGTTTGGTTGTCCTTCATTCTGCATCCGTTAAGCGATTGGCTCTCTGGACAGAATTGCTGCCGACGCAGCTGATTTGCATGAAAGAACAAAGGTAGTATGACTGTAATCATGGCAATCAACACCCAACACCAAGAATTATGATCATAATTAATAACCATTCACAAAGGCCACAGCTGTCTACTCAGCCAACTGGAGAAATTAATTACAGTTTGCATTCAGTGAAAGGGGACAGAGGTATAAAGTGATTCTTACAAATTTTTTTAATACCGTTTATTAAACTTTTAAATTGAAATCCTGGTAAAATAAATTCCCATTGAGATAAAAATCTATTTTTCAACAGATCTGGCCACAATCATACACAGACGATTTCTAATAGAACATAAACAATGCAACAGCACAGCAGTACATAAAAATACACGGAGAAAGACTATTTCAACCTCAAAAAAAATGGCATTTTAACATTTAAAACAATTATATTTCTCTGACACAGTGTTTTATATCCTCTGAAAACCTGGCAATTAATTTTGTTCCCCTGTAGGGGACATGAGTCTCTGGTCTTAACCTCAAGAACTATATATTCTACTATGCTGAAACCTACACTACAAGGGACATGAGTCTCTGGTCTTAACCTCAAGAACTATATATTCTACTATGCTGAAACCTACACTACAAGGGACATGAGTCCCTGGTCTTAACCTCAAGAACTATATATTCTACTATGCTGAAACCTACACTACAAGGGACATGAAATAAAAATAAATAGAAATGATACTTTTTAAAATATTGTCATTGCGACATGTCTTTTCATGTCAAAAAATTAAAATACTTAGCTATACTGTTTTCTGCCAGGTCTCAGGAGGATCTAATAAAACTGCTTACCTTTCAACCACTTTAGACAGATGCCTATATTTCAAATCTTTCTAACGTATATAAATATATTAAAATCCATGGGGCCCAAACTAGCTAGAGTAGCAGACTTACTAGCTGATGCTAAATAGGTGGGTTGCTAGCTAGTAAACTAATATTAGTTTTGCTAACAGATCACAAGCACTTTAGTTAGCTAGCGTACTACAACAGGGTTCACAGCAAATTGTTTATTCAGACTAAACAGACAGTGTATTTCTACTTTTATGGTTAATCTATTTTTATGTATTGGGCCTATTTGAAGGGTCAATACAAATACTTTGCACACATTGTTAGGGAGAAAACCATCCGTTTTAAAAAATGTCAAACATGATCTTGGTTTACCACAATGTGAACAATGTAATTTTTTTTTAGAAATGCAGTTTGTTTAACAAAAAGCATATTAAATAAGGAAACATAAATGCTAAATTATAATTTAATAATTTCCTTCCTTCTAAGACAGAAATTTTGATTTAGGCCTTATTTAACCTTATTCCTATTAGGAATAATTTAATATTTTGACTAAAGTAAGGTTGAACAAAAGTCTTTACCTAAATTGCTTGACCTAGGTTAATTATTTTTCTCAACCACAGCTAGCTAGCTTCATCTTCAGAAAGAGACTCTGGAGAATCTGGACAATCCTCCTCAGATTCAATTTGTGTGGTGTCATCTTTGATGGACTCAAAGAGTTTCAAAATGGACTGAATAGCCACCAGCTTCTCAACTCTTTCATTTGTCAGCCTGTTGCACTCTCTGCTGTATGTTCCACCAAACAGGCACCAGTTCTGATGAAGCTGATGTTGGAGAGATCTGGATAATAATTAAAGCAACAGGGACATGGCTTCACGCTGTGGAGTCCCTTCCACCAGGTTGATGCCTTGATGTGTTTGGCTGCAGACCACAGCCCTTCCTTGCAGGACAATTTACCCAAATTTATAAGAATGTTCCCCTGATATAGATTAGGGTTCTGCACAATGGTAGTGATGGTGCCATATGCTGCAGAAACCTGCTCTCCAAAAAGGACCTGGGCCTCTTCAGCACATTTTCTTTGTTTATTGTTTAGTTCAACTTCTTGTGTTTTATTAGATTTGTTTAAGCATGAGATTGTAACAGTGAGTGGTGGTTTACCCTGGACAATTACTGGAAATTACCAAAAGTTACCAAACGTTACCTGGAAAATTCCCTCCCTTTGCAACGCTAGTTGCTCCGCACTCAACTGGTGGTGTCCAATGTTTTCAGCAGTACAGAGCCTCACATTTACAACTCTTCCAACCACCACCAAACCGCTCCTCAAGTGAAAACACTGTTCAGAAATGTGTCTGGTCCTTCTCCTCAGGAATTCAATGAACCTTTTTAAACACACTGTAATACATAACCTACCTGTTTAACATTTCGCTTACAAAATGTACTACAACAAGTACAAGAAAAGTATGACACGTCCAGAGTCCAGTCCTCTGACCACGACTCCACACGGCTGTTGTTGTGTCCAGAGTCCAGCGGTCTGACCACTACCCCACCCTGGTGCCCCTGGGTTTTAAAGTCAGCCACATGGGTGTACATTTTGAGCCAAGAACGTGATGAGTTCCTGCTACCGCACCCTGCTGCAGAAGCTTACAGAGTCGCAGAGAATCTGGGTCAATCCACTGGGACACATGGTCCTCCACAGCCGATTCACAGGAAATGAAGGGTCAGCTTTCACTAACCTCCTCCTACTAAAGCCAGCGTGTGACACCTAATTCAGGATATCTTAAAATATCTTAAATGAATACGCTCTAAACAAATGTTTTTTATTATTTTTCCAGAATATGCTCCTGAAACTGCTGTCTTGCCAGCTCAGTGTCTCTTTCTTTCTGTGTGTTACAGTGAGAGAGAGTGCGAGCAAGCAAGAGAAAGAGAGAGATTGAGATGGAGATAGAGATAGATATATTTTCATATTTTGTGGTTTTATGTAATATGTAAATGATTTGGCAATATGGTTGATGAAGAAAAAAAAACTAAAATTGAAATCGCAATGTTGATCTTCCCAAAAAAAAGATTAAGAAGCTGTTGCTCTGTCCCATTTTCTATGGGCTGAGAATAGAGAATACCAGTCAATTACTGGTATTCTCTATTAACCTTTCTCCACAATCAGCCACTGTACTGCAACACAGTATTCCACTGTGACTTGCTGCTCCACTCACACAAACAGTGTCTAACATCCATTAAAAAACAATATCAGCACAAAAGCCAGGAGATGTCAATGTTATACCTGTGTCATCTGATATCTGTAATATTAGCACTCTTCAGTGGACAGGAATTACCAGCAGCCATACATTCCCATGAGCTGGACACAATGCAGTAGCAAAATGATAATGTTTTCACAATGTGGTAAGTAGGAAAGATGTGGTAATTTTCTTAAGCTGTAATGCCATAACATGGCGTACGTTCCTTCAGAACATTCTACAATTTTTGACAAATATTCTCTGTGACATGTGATAACCACCAGGGGATGCTGCCAGTAAGTTTGTATGCGACATGCCTTTGACTTTGACAGGCAGGTTGTTTGGAAAAATAAATTGTTCTAAGATTGCTTAGGGACCAGTTTCATTGTAATGTTATCCCACAATCAAATAGGAATGTACCAAATATCTTCTACAATGTTCTGGAAATGCTGTGTGTTAGCTGGGTATGTGTTGATGGGTGGCAGCGATGTGACAGTGTTGTAACAGCCTGATCATGCTGTGGCAATATGCTATATGTTGTTGCATGTTACGTGTGGTAGCATTGTAATGTTTCAGTAGCAACAAAACGTCAGTTCTGTGGTGAAGTAGCTAATGTAGTGGCAGGAATATTAGGGGTCAGTTTTTCTGTGTGATGATAGATATTGTTTAGAGAAGTTTCTGATGACCTGCCAGCTGGACAATGGCAGGTATAGGGCATTTGGGGGTTTGTGGTCAAAAACTGTCTAGGCCAATCGGAAACATACACTAAAACTGAAATAATATCAAAAACCAAGGAAGTAAACTATCCTTTTAAGACCTCTGTCAATTAAGGAGTGGCACAGCACAAACCTCTGAGAAGCATGCAGCCAGTGTGATAGAGTTCAGTGATGTGAGTTAGCATGTAGCTTGAATGTCTGCTAGGCTTTAGCACTACCACAAAGTGGCTGGCAAGGGCAATGATTTGAAACTTGGGGCAGACCTACCCCTGTCACACCAGCTGCTTCCTGTGGCTCCGCAGCGCCTCAGCTGTGCAGTGCCTGCGCCAGAAATACTAACTCAAGAAGACACAGGCAGACCCCAGGCACCCAATCCACCAGAGGAACCAATACTAAGTAATAAGCTGGAGGATACCCTGATGACAGAAACCCTCCCATCCAGGAGAGTGTTTGGCTACGGTTCAACTTGGGGTTACTCTGACAGGAAGGGTCACAGGAAGCCGCAGCACACACACAATTAGATCTGGACCATAACACACAATAGTGCTGCTTAGAGTGATGTACGCCTATCAATCCTGACCCCTGAGTTTGCTTTACACCAGTGCGTACATCACTCCCACTGCCACCCCCCACGGCCCCCCCGCCAACCCGACACCCCCCCCCCCCCCGCCCCGCCCATCCACCTCCCTTTATCACTCTGAAAGCTACACATGCTGATTATAGCCCTCGGTGGGTCACTTCTAATCCTCAGCTAACGCTACACCCGGGATCTATACAAGCATTTGCATTAATTCTCCCAATGACAATTTGTCATCATTGTTGCACAATGAAGCGATAGAAGACTGAGCAAATATGTTTTATGTTTTTTTCCCCCACTAACAATATAAGTCCCATACAAATGACACTGTATTCATCCAAGCATAATGCATACACCATGGGCCAAAAAAGTAGCATGATTTTGATATGCCACTGGGGGCATAAAAAGGAACAATTGTTAAAAAAGCTCTCGGACTACAAACTTTATGTGCTCTATAGATATGGGATATGATGACCTGGATAGTAAGTTATAACAGGATAGTATACCCACCCAGTGCCACACTAGCTTTAACAGCATGTGAAAATGTAGCTAGCTGCCTACTTTAATAGCGGGTGTGCAAAATGTGGCCAGCTGCCAGTTTTAAAAGTGTGTGAAAAATGTAGCACAGGTTATAGCTTTCATACACAAAGAGCATCATTGACTTGATTGCTAGGTAGCCAATTTAATCAGCCTAATGGCATTATCTTTGATTTGTTAACTAATGCAGTCCATAAGTATTTGGATAGTGACACTTTTGTTGTTTTGGCTCTGTACTCCAGCACATTGGATTTGAAATGAATATGGTTATTGGTTAAAGTGCAGACTGTCAGCTTTAATTTGAGGGGATTTACATCCATATCGGGTGAGTCATGTAGGAATTACAGCCCTTTTTATTTACAGCCCACTTTAGAGGAATCTGCTCAATCTCCTCTGACCTCTTCTCATTAACAAGGTGGGCTCCAGCAGCGAAGAGGAGGAAGATGAAGCTATAGTGGGCACATGACCACCAAAACTGGATGATTGAAGATTGGAAAAATGTTGCCTGGTCTGATGAATCTCGATTTCTGCTGCAACGTGCAGATGGTAGGGTCAGAATATAGCAAAAACAGCATGAATCCATGTATCCAACATGCCTTGTGTCAACGGTGCAGGCTGTTGGTGGTGGGGAATGTTTCCTTGGCACACATTCCTTGGGCGGCAGTGTAGTATCGTGGTTAAGGAACTGGACTTGTAACTGAAAGGTTGCAGGTTTGATTTCCAGCCGGACACTGCCGTTGTACCCTTGAGCAAGGTACTTAACCTGAATTGCTTCAGTATATATCCAGCTGTATGAATGGATAAATGTAATAAGAAGTTTTGTAAGTCGCTCTGGATAAGAGCGTCTGCTAAATGCCTATAATGTAATGTAATGTAGCACATTAGTCCCTTTAACACAGTGGTCCTCAACCCTGGTCCTGGGGACCCCCTGTGTATGCTTGTTTTCGTTCCAACCACAATTGCAATACCAGAATTTCAACAAGCTGTTATTTTTTCTTAATTAGGTGTTTTAATTGTATAGAGAGAACACTTTAAACTCTTTACTCTCTTAAGCCACGTTATGTTAGCAATAGCTATGCATGCTTTGAAGAAAAAACAATCCCATGTTCATTATGCTCATTGTGTTATATTGCAAACAATTACAAAGAAGAGGTAAGAACTCAGGTGAATAGGCTCCTAATTAGGTAAATGAACACAAGTTTAAGTTCCTTCATAATTTTTTCCTTAAACTTGTTAACACAATGCAGGTTTGGCTCGTTATCATTTGCTTTGTCTTTGAATTCTTCATTATTTACCAAACGGTTAGTTTTAGTGGCCATGTGTCCACAATTTCACCAATTATGGGCCAATTGATTCACCTCAGTCTTTAATTTGATCAATTAAAACATTTTTTACCTCCTTTTAATTCTTTACAATACAGCACAATGTGAATATGGACTTTTATTCTTCATGGCATGCATAGCTATTACTAACATAATGTGGCTTAAGAATGTAAATAATCCCTCAAAACATTAAAAACACCTAATTAAGAAAAATGAACAGCTTGTTAAAATTCAAGTATTGCAATTGTGGTTGGAACGAAAACCAGCATACACAGGGGGTCCCCAGGACCAGGGTTGAGGACCACTGCTTTAACACCAATTGCGCATCATTTGAATTCCACAGCATACCTAAGCATTGTTGCTGACCATGTGCATCCCTTTATAGGCACAGTCTACCCTTTTTCAAATGGATACTTCCAGAGGGATAATGCTTGCATGTCGCAAAGCAAAACATCCTCCCTCCTCTGGTTTATGCCCACGCCTTGACGCAACTGGAGTCCCAGATGTAACACCCACCCCTCTGAATTGCACATTATACATCTTTTCATTGGACTTTCTTCTACTAGCTAGTTTACTATCTCAGTCTGTAAAATGTTCAACCCACTTGATTATTTACTGTGTTAGATCCCTCATTAAATTCTGTTACCATCCATTCTAGCTTTAGTTTAAACCGGGCCGGCCAGCTAAGGATGGGCTCCCCCTCTCTAGCCAGGTTCCTTCCAAGATTTCTTCCCATTGGTTTGCTGTTTTGGGTTTCAGCCCTGGTTTCTGCCCAATTCTCCTTCTGTTTCTCTGCATAGCATCTTTGTGACAGTTCTCTGTAAAAAGCGCTATACAAAATAAATTGAATTGAATGCATCATCTCAAGCTGGTTCCATGAACATGACAGTGACTTCAGTTCACTCCAAATGGCCTGCATAATCCCCAGATCTCAGTCCATTAGAGCGCCTTTGGGATGAGGTGGAACAGAAGGTTTCAACATGAATGTGTGGCCGAAAAAATCTGCGTGATGCTATCGAGACAGCATGGACAAAACCCCTAAGGAATGTTTCTAACAGCTTGTTCAGTCCATTCCGCAAAGAATTCAGGCTGTTCTGGAGGCGAAAGGGGGTGCTACTGTAACAGTCTTCTTGTTGGAGTTCTGTCACTGAGATAAGTAAGTTATAGTAAGATAGGTAATGTTAATGAAAGTACAGAGAGTAATGGTTCACGGTGCACAATCGTGCTTTTTATTATTCTCAAGTAGTCGATGCAGGTTAGGTAACGTTAGATATCTTGAATAGAAGAAAGAACAAAATGTGGAATACCCCTATATATGTAGTGTGGCGCGACATCAAAAACTCCGCCCCACCCACAAGTTTTACCATAGATATACTGTAGTTCCTAATACAGTTCATTACATTACACTACTCTGTACTAGATAGGTGTACCTAATAAAGTGGCCAGTGATATAATGAGCCAGGCACATACCAGACATATAAGTGTGAAACCTATCAGACTGGACAGTTTAAGCAAATTATTTAAACCATAAACACAACTTTATGAAATATTTTTATCTTACCAAAAAAAATGTCTTCAAAGTTTCCCATTACTTTAATTTCCCTCTGGGCAATTCCAGCACCTGGAGTCCTTTAAGGGCCTGTGGGAATGCTGTACGCCTAATCCCATGGCCTTTCTCAATGCCAAAACTGTAGATGCGACAAAATGTAGGCACATGTGTCTCATCAAAGGAAAACTACAACTCCCAGACTCCTGTGAGACTGCTCAGCAGCCTGCGGCCTTACTTGCCTTATTGTAAGACAGGGGTCCCCAATCTCATCCACAAAGGGCCGGTGTGGGTACAGGCTTTTGTTCCAACCAAGCAGTTACACATATAATTCTACTAATCAACTACTAGAGTCTTTGCTAAGGACCTTGATTAGTGCAATCAGATGTGTTACTGCTTGGTTGGAACAAAAGCCTGCACTGACACTGGCCCTTTCTAGATAAGATGGGGACCCATGCTGTAAGATGTCTCCATCGGTTACCCAGTGAAGGAAATAAATCACACATAAAGCCGGAAACTGACACTTCCACTCTTCAGAACACATTAAATAAAGAGCAATATTCCCAAAAAATTATAATCAGTATGATTTTTAAAATGAAATTATGGCTGTTACATTTAGGAATATTATTATAATGGGAGTTACCCATCATGCACATCCTTCAAATTGTATAAGCTATAGTGCGCAACCCCTTCAAATTCCCCACTAGAATTCCAAAAGCACCACCCCTTCCCACTCCCTCCATGCCCCACCTACTACACGCCTGCCTTCCCGACCCGTGTGACACAACCCTTGTGTGAGAGTAACAATAACCGGAATGACTAACTGGATTTGTGGTCTATAAAATGGTTGTGCATCCCCACTGACCTCCATTTGTCAAAATAAAAATATTAAAACAGGGTGCTAGCTAATATACTGGGAAGAGTGAAGTTAAGTGGATATTAATTTCATTTTTAAAAATTTGATGAATGCGAAAATGCTTTTTCGACATTGTATAGTTATCAAAAAAGCACTTGCCACAATACCAGCACCTGAAACATTTAAAGTTGCAAAGCTGTCTTTCTAAATGGCTAGGTAACCCCCTTATATGTCCAGTCACCAATCCAATTGAATTACTTTTACTTGAACATTGTAAAAGAAAGGGCTTGGGTTCTAAAATCTATTATCGTATTGTGGATCAAGCAAAGTAAACAAAGTGACAAAACAATGGGAGACAGAGTTAAACACTAATACTTCAACAAAAGAATGGACATCTTGGCAAACCTGTCTCTAATTTTAAAGAGCTGGGTAATAGCTTAAAGCTGGAGTAGGCTACTTTTATTTTAGAAAGATATCAGGAAATGGTCATGCTTAGTAGGTAGCAATCATAGAAAGAATCGCTGTGAGAAATATCCAGCACCATACACGGTGTTTATACCCTCAAATTCTGCATTGTGCATAAAACCAGCGATTCGGCCTGACCAAAGTGGCTCATGATGTGAACCAATCAAAAAGATCTTCAAAGCTCAAAACGTCATGAACCAATCAAAAATGAGATTGACCCTACGTGTTACAGTACAGCTATATGCAAAATTTCTGGGGAGCTGAAAGATTATCTCCTATATTTTCTCCTTATCATGTATGAAGCTGATAGCTAACTTTAGACTCGTGACCTGTTAAAACAATCACTTCATTAGCTGCCGAACTCTGTGACTAAATGGAAAATGTTTTAATGTTATTGCGTTATTGTTATAAAGATTCCGTGGATCCACGAACCAGCTGTTTTTTTTTTTTTTTTTACAGTATCAGCACTTCTTAAGATTTATTTGCACATATTTGCATATTTTTATCAGAGTATTTGAAGTGAGTATGACAAATTGTGAACCCGCTGCTATTACCAGTCTATAAGAGGGCTCTGTTTCCCTAAGCCCCACCCCCTTCCATCAACTCCACAAACGCAGAAATACCACCATCATTGGTTCAGATTTTTCTCAATCTTTACATCAGCTTACATGTCTCCCACACAATGGGCCCTATCTTGCACCTGGCGCTAAGTGGCCTAACCAAAACGCAAGTGTCTTTGCTATCTTACACCCGGGGCAGGGGTCATTATAGTGCCCAGTGCTCACGTTGTTTAAATTCCAAGTGATCTTGCGTCCATAGCAAGTGAACTGAGCGGGTTGGTCTTAAGTTGAGGTGTGGCCAGGATCATTTTTGGCGTATTGCTATCTTGAGCCTGCAGAAAGCGCATGTGCTAAAACCACCACAAACCTGGTCTAAAGTCATGTCGCAGTTGTTTACATGAACGGCGCATATAAGTGCATCTATGTGTGCACAATGCGCATATATTGTGCACAATGCGCGTACACTGTTACACACAGGCGTGCGCACAAGCATGACTAAAAATATCAAGATTATAATGTGAAATATTATTATTGTGTAGGCTATATGAAAAAATGCTAAATAATAAAAGGGTCCATCCTCCTTAAATTGCTTTCATCCCGCCAGATTTTAACAAACTTCTATCATCTCCTGGCAGCTGAGCTGCAGATGAATGCCTGCTGTCCTGTACATTTATGCACTCCTATATGCATTCGAATACATTCAAGTCCCCATCACACCTGCCAGCCACAACGGGTAAAACAGCAGTTCATGGCAAACTTTGGGTTTCCTGGGGTTCTGCCCCAGCAGAGAACGCTGTTATATACTACGTGAAACGAAAGGGGGCCCACTCCATCAACATCCAGGCGATGTGTGATGCTACATGTAAGGTTACACATGTATTCGCAATTATCCTGGATCAAGCTATGACTCTATATTGGTCAATAGTTCCAACAATCTTCCCGGAGGACAATCTTCTGTTAGGGGACAATAGTTAAAACCAGCATAAAAATATAAAAATTACACTGTGAAATAGGGATTCATATTTCTCCCAAAAATATAAGATTTTCTCTCCCGGAATAGACTTGTTTTAAACCCTAATTTTAACGATTATTATTGTGTATATGAAAACGCATCATAATGGTTAGTTCAAATAATATTGATCACACTTTTGATCCATGTAGCCTATTCCTTGCTCACATGCTTTGACCACACAAGCACGAGCATGTTTGTTTTACCATTATAGCCTAACCAGTCCACCAAGGTAGAAAAGCAGGCTTTTAAAGGGAATGGGATATGAGATTTTGATTAGTTTATTGCATGTTACGCCCAAAATACACCTATAATTAATGAAGAGACTAAGTTCAGCCCATTTGCACCTTGCGCCGTACTTAGCACTCAAATAATACACCGTCTAACTAGCAAAAGTGGACTTGGACACGCCCTAAATGCACTTTCGCCATGCATTTTAGAGCAAGCGCTAAGAACGTCAAGATAGAGCCCAATGTCTCTCTCTCTCTCTGTCACATGCACGTATACATGAGTAAACATCTCCTGTTCCTTCAGTCTCATTCTATTCCTCTTAAGTCATCCAGCTCTCCTAGAGCACACCCTGTTATGTCTCCCTCTCTCTTTCTCTCTTCCATTCACTCCCTTTCCTTCTCTCAAATTCAAATATGCCTTAAGTTGTTATATACATACGTACATCACTTTACCTAACACCCTCCCCCATAAATGAAACACACAAATAACCCCCTCTCTCTCTTTCTGTCTTTCTCTCTCTCTCAAATTCAAAACCAAACACACTTTAACTTCCGTTACACAGAGATGACATAACCAAATACCCTCCCCCACAAGTAAAACACACAAGTAACTTCCTCACTCTCTCTGTCTCTCCGTCTCTCTCTCTCTCGCTCTCCCTCCCCCATCCCCATCCCACACGCTTTCACTCACTCTCCCACTCTCTCTTGCTGTTAGTATTAAGGTCAGTGATCCTTAGGATCAGAGACGGGCAGTGGGATTGCTCAGTCCTGTTCCAGATTACTTCCTTTATGCGATGTATAATAGAGACATGAACATTCACTATAACAGCGGGATTATGCATCACAAAATCATAACACAAACATAAACACAGAGGCCCGGAGTGTCGGAGCCCTGTTCTGCGCTTTTATAGGAAGGATAAAGATGCATCTCCCTCTAAAGCAGCCCAAGCCTATGCTGAGCACACAAAGCCTGCTCCTCCAGCTCATCTGCAGGAAAGAGAATTACAAATAAACAAGCTGCTAATAGATACATGGGCCTGAACACAGTGTGCTACACCCACCATGGCCAGAGGATGGTACCTTCCAAACACCCACACCTTCCCACCACCAGACTGCTATATTCCACACAGCCACAAATGCACATGTATATGTGCAAGATGTAACGTGCAAAATTGCAAGACTTGTACTCTCTCTTTGGCATATCTCTAAGGACGGCTGACTGTTTGCTGAAAATCAGGCTGAAACAGAAGAGCACAAACAGCCGTGTGACATCAGCAGATTTACAGCAGCCTTGTGATATCAGAAGGGTGACACTGACCTTGTGACATCAGCAGAATGAAACCAGCAGTTGTAACATCAGAAGAGCAACATGGGGGTATTTGTGGTTGAGTTAGAGTTAACATTTATAGTTTATTATTGCATTCACCTGCTTGCTAATCCCCAAGCGATTTTGAAAATCAGTATTGTATTCCATACTACCTCTAAATGCTGGTTTGCTGGTCTTTCAACATATATATATATATATATATATATATATATATATATATATATATATATATATACAGTACCAGTCAAAAGTTTGGACACACCTACTCATAGAAGGTTTTTTTTCCGTTATCTTTACTGTTTTCCACATTTTGGAATAGTAAAGACATCAAAACTATGGGATAACACAAATTAAATTATGCAAAAACCAAAAAAGTATAAAAAAAGTCTTATATTTTAGATTCTTCAAAGTAGCCACCCTTTGCCTTGATAACAGCTTTGCACATTTTTGCCATTCTCTCAAACAACTTCTGTGGTAAACAGGTATTCCACAGTCAACAAGGGTCTGAGGTATCAAACGAGCCTCAAACCATCACTCTGCTGCCAGATATGCAGTAGATATGGATGGATCACTTGAAGGGTTGTTTCTCCTGACAAATTTTTCTATTGAACTCTATGGAAAAATAAGTCAGGAGAAGAAACCCTTCAAGTTATGGATGGATCACTTGAAGGGTTGTTTCTCCTGACAAATTTTTCTATTGAACTCTATGGAAAAATAAGTCAGGAGAAGAAACCCTTCAAGTTATCCATCCATATCTACTGTATTTCTGGCAGCAGAGTGATGGTTTAAGGCTTGTTTGATACTTCAGACCCTTGTTGACTTACAGCCATTTAGCCAACCATGTGTTCCATACTATTCCCGTGTAATTTACAGCTTAATCTAGTCCCACCCCCCAATTCCCATAGAGATCCATTCAAATGCAGAGGTTATAGTATCGCTTCTAAGAGTACCTGGAAATAAGATATCAGGAGTCTTTTGATATCCTTTTATACAGAATCATGATGGCATCACCTGTTTACCTGTGGAATAAGAAGTTGTTTGAGAGAATGGCAAGAATGTGCAAAGCCGTTATCAAGGCAAAGGGTGGCTACTTTGAAGAATCTAAAATATAAGACTTTTTTTATTTGTTTAACACTTTTTTGGTTTTTGCATAATTTAATTTGTGTTATCTCATAGTTTTGATGTCTTTACTATTCCAAAATGTGGAAAACAGTAAAAATAACAGAAAAAAACCTTATATGAGTAGGTGTGTCCAAACTTTTGACTGGTACTGTATATATATGAATATTCCAGGAAATCTGTAATAGCACCATTTCCGTTTTCTGTTTGAAAGGTTTGCTACTTGTATGCTGAAGCTTACATTCATTGCCCCTTATTGTACAAATGTCCCCATATTCATTCATTATCTAACCCGCTTATTCCTGGTCAGAGGGGGGTGGCTGGAGCCTATCCCTGCATGCATTGGGCGAGAGGCAGGAATACACCCTGATCGCCAATCCACACACCATTCGGTGTAAACCCACGCTGACAAGGGGAGAACATGCAAACGCCACACAGAAAGGCCCTCGGTCGGGATTCGAACTCAGTACCTTCTTGCTGTGAG
This sequence comes from Synaphobranchus kaupii, assembly GCA_029718625.1. Classification (NCBI taxonomy): domain Eukaryota; kingdom Metazoa; phylum Chordata; class Actinopteri; order Anguilliformes; family Synaphobranchidae; genus Synaphobranchus; species Synaphobranchus kaupii. The sequence goes on from CM056380.1 coordinate 91,334,384, forward strand.
GCGACAGTGCTAACCACTGCACCACCATGCCATCCTCCCCATATTCAATATTGCTTCACTCTAAAAATGAGACTTCAGATAAAAGATCCTAAATAAGCTTGTTAAATGCATCTTTCTGACTGACATTTTCATACCCTCATACCCCATGCTACTGTATAAATGTGGTAGTACATACAGATTTTTTGAAGATCATCAATGCCTGCACATTACATCAGAAACGGAGCTGAAATCAGCACAGCCACTGAGAGCAGTATGACCTGAAGAATAACCTGGCCACATGCAGGCCCAACGCTAAAACAGCCCACACACAAAGACCACACACAAAGAAAATATTTATGCTGTACAATGCCAGAGGGAACAAGCTGGCCTCCAATGTTAGAGTGCTCACTCTTCTTTGTATGGCTGACATTAAACTGCAGCATTATGGGAAGAAGCAGAAGCAGATCACATGGGGAGGGCAGCACACTGGCAGCACAAGGAATTGAAGTGGACAGCAATCAGACAGCAAGTTGTTCTTTTATCAACCACCTGCGCCCCCCCCCCCCCCCCCCCCCCATTTTTATTCCCTGATTTGGAATTGCAAATTGTGCCTCTCAAGTTGTCGCTATGCCAACCACGCCCACATACCAGATGCACTGCAGCTGGGGACTGTGCACCTGGCAGACAAAATTTTACAGCCTACAGGGCAGGTCACAGAGTACTACAGGAGAGCCAGTGACTAGAGAGGTAGAGGCAGAGAGTAAGAAAGAAAGTGAGGGATAGAAAGAGAAAGGGGAGAGCGGGAGTCAGAGAGAGTGTGTGTGAGAGAGAGAGAGAGAGAGAGAGAGAGAGAGATGACAAAACAACATTTGAGATACAAACACCCATATACCCCTTGCTAATAAGGTACAAAGAGAGGTACAGAGAGTAGCCAGTATTTGTCAGTAATAGTAAAATATCTCAGAATCTCACTTTCTAGCTAAATGCTATTTTATTATAGAGACCAATCTAAACATAAATACTTCATAATCCATACTGTAATCCAAACTGTAATCTTATGGGAAACTGGTGCATTTTATGAAGCATGTCACTCACAATTTTGCTACAGCTGCTGTTTGATAAAAAAGTGTGGTAATCTGCCTGGCAGGGCCGCTGGGGCTAATTACCTGAAACAAATGCTAGAGTTTCAAATCTCATTTCTCTCCAACTACAGCTCCTTTATCAGCATCACAATGCTTTCAGCCATTGGTGTTTATCAGCTATACTGAGCTCTGACTAAAGCTGATAGATTAGATACTTTAATCAGGATTCTGATACTCACCTGCACTGATAAACTCAAAGAGTTACACACATACACCCTCTCACAGTGTGTCTCTCTCACACACACAGACACACCCTCTCACAGTCTCTCTCTCTCTCTCTCTCTCTCTCTCTCTCTCTCTCTCACACACACACACACACACACACACATAGGCTACAAAACTGTAAATAGTCTTCCTTTATCTTAAAGTACTTCCAAATCGCTGATTTCTTTTTCTTTATGTGACGTCATCAGTATCGGTCTGGGTATCGGAGCACTTTTATGAGTGCTATTACATGTGCACAGTATCAGACCCGATAGCTATCAGTGCATCCGTGGGCGGCAGTGTTGTATAGTGTAGTATAATGGTTAAGGAACTGGACTTGTAACCGAAAGGTTGCAGGTTCGATTCCCAGGTAGAACACTGCCGTTGTACCCTTGAGCAATGTACTTAACCTGAATTGCTTCACTATATATCCAGCTGTATAAATGGATAAATGTAATAAGAAGTTGTATAAGTCGCTCTGGATAAGAGCGTCTGCTAAATGCCTATAATGTAATGTAATGCATCCCTTGCTTTGCAATGGCCATTTCAGTCCCCAGACTCAGTTTGTCTCATTAATATTTAATAAATCTTCTACAAGAGGAACTGTGACCCCTTATTTTCCTTTCCCCCGCCTGCTTCATTTTATACATTATGTGGCCAGGTCACCCCTTTTTCTCTCACAATAGATTCAGCTCTTAAACAAGACATTCTTCCCAATGATACACAGCATGTTACTGAAATAAAACAAGGAGACAGTCACAGGATTTCTCTCATCTGTTTCACATATCCACTAAAACCCGTGTATCTGCATGTCTCTTTTACAATTCAATGAGGTCATCCGCGAGCATCGATAAAGCGGAAATAATAGATCTGAATAACTGATGCCACAGACACAAGGTAATGGGTGTCTGAAGTCAGTGTGCTCCATACAAATGAAGGCTGAATGGAGGGATGAATTAATGGATAGATGGAGAGATTATTATTATTGACTGCTGCAGGGGGGGTCTTTAGTAAAGTCATTCACGTGAGTTGCTTTTCTATTTTGCTGAGGTACATAAAAAGGCCTGTGGACTGGCACCAAGTCTAGGTCCCTGATCACCACATTATTCTGATTGGTGTTGGGTAGATGTTGGAGAGAACCCTTCACCCCTTTGACGAAACCCTTATTTCTGGGGTTTTGTTGAAGGGATTCAGGAGCACACTCATCCATCAATTTCAGGAAGTAAACCAGAAGTAAAAACTAAAAACTTGTAGTACAAGAGCGGGACATATTACAAACTACACTTTGTAACCATTGTCATATGTAAACTGATTAATATTCTCAATAAAAATAACATTTTAAAAAAATATTACAAACTACCTCACTAATTTGGAAAGAGTTTTGCAGGATTTCTTTCACACACTGCTTGCAAAGTAAGGGGAGAGGGCACATAGTCGACAGGGGTCTGAGTGGACAGGGGACAGGGAACAGGGAACAGGGATCATATTCGGTCACAGCCATGGCCTGGATCATCCTCTTGCTCTCAACCTTCCCTTCCCAGAGTGCACCTGTGTAAATGTCCATACCATTCACCCCTGTCTAAAAACACCTCTGACTGACAATATAACACCAGACAGATATGACAACAGACCAATAGGACAAGACAGGGTGATTTATATGAATTTATCTTTATCTCTCTCTCTCTCTCTCTCTCTCTCCAGAGATCCAAGCTTTTATTGGCTTGTACATTAAACAGGAGCTGAACTGAACCAAGCTGTATGAGGCACAGAAAATGTATTTATACCTCATCTGAATATATCAGTCTGTTCCAGAAAGAAACACAGTCTGGAGCCAATTTACACGTTTCACTCTTGTTTGCTCAAGGCTCCTGTGCATCTTCGAGCTGCTGTCTTCTGAGAAGAGGTTACCGTTTGATTTTTATAGAATGAAGAAGCAGCTCTGCCAATGTTTAAATTCTGCAGAAATACATCAGTAGTTCTTTTCATTTCAAACCAATTATCTATTTTTCCCTCCCAAACTGGAAATAATCAACTGTTATAAGGGTGTTACACATTAAAGATCTGTCCCTACAGATTAGGAGGCTTGAAATCCCCGGGGCTTTTAAATAGGGCAAAGGGGCAGCCAAGGAAGGAACGATTGCTACAGAGAGTTCTATACAACCTCTTCCCTCACATATATCTGTCAAGTAAAGCCTGACAAACGATATTAGTGCAGTATTGTCTCAGCCATCTTTGTTTGCGTAAGGAATTCACTTCATTCCGAGCGTTCAGGAAAGGATGTTATTAATGTCAAGCTTTCCACTGGGCCAGATTTCCGTAATTAGAGTTGACAAGGGGGGTTTGATAGAACACAAATGCACAGAGGCTTAATAAGGCACTGTCTAGAAGGCAATGGTTTTCCCGTCAGTCACGTTTGGGCCCCCACGTCACCTGCTCCCGGCCCCCCCGAGGGATCGCCACTTGCCTTCGGGCCATTAGAGTCTCCCGCTCTTCCGTGCACAATGCTGGCATTACTGCACACACCACTGAGCTCCCTCAACCCTCACGCCCCCCTGGGCATGCAGCCATCACGTTCCGCTACCCACAATGCACTGCGTGTTCGCTCTCTCTCCTCTCTCTCTAGCTCTCCATCTCTCTCAATTCAGCCCAAGTATGCTTTATTGGCATGACATACTGCAATATATTGCCAAATCTTTATATAAACAAACATTAAACACATTAACCTACAAAACGCTATACTTTAAGTAATAAACACAAGCAAAAGAAGAGAAAATTAATGTAAATACAATTACATAATTCACAATCATACAGGTATATGTTTTTCCAATTAATCATTTTTTTTACTGGTGTCTCACTAGTTTTTCTCTCTGCTATCTCTCTCTGCATGGGGCTGCATGACAAGGGCTTGATTCATTTTTGGATTTCACACCAATAATTAAGATTTTCTTTCTTAATTATTTAATCACCCCCCATCATTTATGTGATATGACAGCTGTGCATCTATCCCTGGTGAAAACGTGTAAACGTTGTCAAATATAGGAGTGAACCAGTATTGGCACATACAGCTGCATAGAAAATGAAGCCAGAATATTGGCTGGTTGGCACAAAAACCAGCATACACACTAGCCCCTCAGGACATGACCTGAGCATCCTGGCACCAGTAAGATCCACAGATCTTCAGATTCCATATCACTTGTTTGTATGTTCCTTACATCCTCTCTGCTTATGGACTACAGGAGGTTCTGGTTAGTAACAGCAGTTTCTGGGGTAACACTACAGTACAGAACAACAGTACAACAGTATTGTCCTTGGTCGTGGACCTTAGTGAATTTTCAGAAGATGCATCAAATCTGATTGTGTGAACTTCAACTGAACTTTTTTAAGGATATGGAGCTGAGTGTCTGGTGAGGTGGTTTATAGGATCTGTAGTAACCCTCTTCCCCCGGCTTGTTTTTCTGCCTCAGTGAATCTGTGATTTAGCAGTAAACAAAATGGCTTCAGACAGAAAACAGGTTGCGTGGATGTGGATTCAAACACTCTCACTCAAAGCAAAGCTCCGCCCATCACTCCCACTTAAAGCCCTGCCCTTCAATCCCACTCGCTTGACACCACCAAACTTTATACACAAAATCTGTTTCTTCAAGAAATGACAGACCATACTTACTTACTTATAAGGGGGGATAATTGCTTGATTAAAAACGGACAAATAACAAATCTGCAGGGCATACCCAGAGAGTGAAGTGGTGTCCGTTTCCATAGCACTCTAAGGACAGTAAGCCTTACCTCGACCAGGTGGGGCGTGGGGTTGAATCCGCACAAGTTGCAGACCTGCGAGTGGCACTGGGTGCAGGAGTTGTAGTTGGGGGGCTCTGTGCTGCCCACATTTAGCGCCGTCTTGCAAAGTGGGCAGCAGACGGCCTTGGGGGCGGGCTCTGGGCGGGCTTGCTGCTGTGGGGGCGTGGCCTGCTTGTGTGGGGGCGGGGTTTGTTTGTTCTGGGTTGGGGCCTGTTGATGTGAGGGTGGGGCGCCCCCTGGTCTGCCTGCAGGGCTGGGGGTTTTACTGGCAGCTGAGGGCATAGACTTGGCAGGGGATGGGGGCGGCACTGTGCCCTGGGTGGGGTCCACAGATATCAGCGTGCTGGCCTGGTTCAGGAGGGATGCCCCAAAGCCAAATAGCTTCCCGAACGGCTGGTCTTGGGGCGGTGGGGGCTGCTTAGAAGGCGAGCTCCCTGCGCTGCGGGTGTGGTCCTGGCGGCCGGGGGAGGGGCGGGACAGGTCTGGCTGGGAGGGGGCCTTGGCCAGGCCTGGGAGAGCACCCCCCACAGGCTGGGGCAACCGCTGATCAGGCCGCGCTCGCGTGGCCCCGCCTGCAGGCCCAGCCTGCCTCTGAGGTCCTGGCGATGCATGGGGAGAGGCTTTCACTGGGGGTGTGGCTTGGGCTGAGGGTGTGGCCTGGGTAAGGGAAGGGGCCTGGGCATGGGGAAGAGCCTGACCAGGGGGCGGGCCCTGTGGCTCTGGTTTGGCTTGATGAGAAGGAGAGTGGATCTGCTGCTGGCTCTTGGAGCGTGGCGTGGGCGTGGTCATGTCCATCCCCAGAGCTCTCTGCATCTGGCAGTTCAGACACAGCCACTCCTGCACCTGTAACATAGAAACACACTTGTTATGAACACACACACACACAAACACATCTGCAACACAGAAAGACACCTGTTACAAACACATACATACCCACATTTACACCTGTTACCAAATTACACATGCAACATGGAAATACCTGTTACGAACACACACACACAGACACACACACACCTGTATCTGGAGTGATCATGCCATCTGTCTTGGCCAGCCATGTACCATTACAACAGCACAGACCCTTGAAATAAGCAGAGCCCTGTGCTTTGCACGTTGTGTCATAGCTGCCCTGTGTCTGTTCTATGCTGTGTCGGTGCTGTATCTGTGCTGCTTTATGCTGTGCACTGACCTGCACAGAGAGTGGATGTGTTACTCAGTGCTTTCTGTGCTCCACTGGGCACTAAGGCCCACAGCTCTAATTACAGCACACTGGCTGTACGCAGCAAACCACAGGGATCCTTAGTCCTTCAATCACAAAAGGAGGATGCAGAACAGCCAGAACTAAATACATAAGAAACAAAAACAAATACACATGAATCTAATACATATACTGACTAACCAAATACACATTAATCTAATACATACACTGACTAACAAATACACTTGAATCTAATACATACACCGACTAACCAAATACACATGAATCTAATACATACACTGACTAACCAAATACACTTGAATCTAATACATACACTGACTAACCAAATACACTTGAATCCAATACATACACTGTCTAACCAAATACACATGAATCTAATACATACACTGACTAACCAAATACACTTGAATCCAATACATACACTGACTAACCAAATACACTTGAATCCAATACATACACTGTCTAACCAAATACACATGAATCTAATACATACACTGACTAACCAAATACACTTGAATCCAATACATACACTGTCTAACCAAATACACATGAATCCAACACATAAACTGTCTAACCAAATACACATGAATCAAATACATACACTGTCCAACCAAATACACTTGAATACAATACATACACTCTAACCAAATACATATGAATCAAATACATATATTGCCTAACCAAGTACATATTAATCCAATAAACATGTAATCTGAACTAAATATTATCCCAATAAAAGCAGCAGTTTATAAGAAGATGTAAGGGAAGTGCATGGTGCAGTGAGCTTCAGTGGCTGCCTCCTCAGCTGAGCCAGTTATCACGTTCCATTGCTGTAGGCGTGAGTACAACACAGTGCACTGTTCTATATGTAATAGTTTCACAAGAGATTATTTTTATTGCTGTAAGGCTGGCCTCTTTATATTTTCTTAAATTAATACAGAAAAATAAAAGTTACCCGGCTAATGTGATCAATGCGTTTATATTCAAAATAAAGACAGTTTTCGGCCACAGCCAGTTTCGATTAGGACATTCCGGTTCAGATTAATGCATATTATCCAGCCAGGTTCAGATTAATGCAGATTAGCACAGACAGATTTAGATGAATCAGTTTCATATTGGCACAGACGGGTTGTGGCTGTTGTTGTTGGTAATAATATTAATAATACTATTTTATTTATATACTACCTCTCGTTTACAGTGAAAAAATCTCAAAGTGCGTTACATTGCCAGTCGATTAATGCAGATGTGTGGGAGCACACACAAGTAAACATGTAAGCCAAACTGGTTCAGATTAGAACAAACAAATTCAGATTAGACTGTCAGTAAATGTATAAGATTATCAGTAAAATTAAAAGCAGTAAAAACAAGTGAGCATGACACAGTAGATAATTAAAGCTGTTGTGCTGTAGACCCAGTGTGAACTTGAACTTGAATGTGCACTGTGTTGCAGTGAAGAAAATGTTGACTGGGTGGAGATTAGCAGCAGATCTACAACTGACATCCCACGACACTCCCAAGGGGATCACATAGCATGGCCCAGGCAGACAGAACTAAACCGACCTCCCTGTGGTCAGCCAGAACATCCTCCCTTTAGAGTTACATTGAGGGAATACACTTTCAAGGAATAGAAAATATGGACATTTTAAAAATCCTTGAGCGAGACGGCACTCCAAACCCAGTCTTACTGTTCAAAGCTTTTCTGCATTCTACACAATAATCTAACATTCTGGAATTTACAGATGCATGGCTATAAGCTGTACTCAATACCAAACTGCTGACCCAGAATCAGTCAGGAGTGAGAAAGCAGAATGAAGGGAATGGACTTAGTGCCAGACCACTGACCCAGTATCAGCCAAGAGTGAGAGCGGAACAGGAAAACTGAGGCACTTCTGCACATCCTCGATGGCAGAGTTAATGACACACACTACAACGATAACACCCACATGCCTGCTACCAAAAATAAGGACATTGAAAAATGACACACTCAGAGCGTGCACCTGTGTGTTTCTTGGGAGGCGGGGGGTTGCACAGGTGTACACTGTCTGTGAACAGTAAAAACGGGGTAGCATCTGTTCCCATGTGAAATATTAATGCAGCAGGCTGTTTTGGGTACAGCGCCAAACCATTTGCTCGTAGAGTTACAAAGATGTTGGAAGTGGTGACTGAACCAGCTAATTGCCCTGCATCTAATAACCATGACAATTCTGGAAGGAAGGTGGCCGTAAAAAATAACAATGTGCGTGCAACATTTGATCAAGTGTACTAAACAAAAGACAGTTGTGGCAAAAACCCCACAATATACAATACAATTATATATTGAGGCCCCAATCAGGGGTGGAGGAGGGGTGTCACCAGGTCACCAGGGCCGCATTAAGACTATTTGGGCCCCGGGGCTACGACAACTTTTAGCCCCTCCCCAACTGGGTTGCCAGAACTTTACTGTTGAAATAACGGTAACAATCCCTAACAAAATTGAACTTTAGCATTGTTATAGTTATCTTCTAGAAAACTATAAAAATATTATAGTATTTTCACCCCCTATAATAATTATTTAGTATTTATGCTTATAGGACAATAGTATGACTATAGTGTGTACGAAAAAACTACAGTAATACTATAGTATTTGTATAGTATATGCTGTCGACATACTATAGTTTTACTATAGTTCATTTTCGTTAGGGATAAGTTAAGCAAACGGTAGCAGATTATATAATGGTGTTTCACCGTAAACAATACAATTTTGTACCTTCACTACTTTCCACTTTTACCATATAATTTTTTACAGTGCAGCTCACAGTCAGTTGCAACAACTCATTAAATTCCAAGCAGGTTAGGGCTTTAATGAAGAAAGGGGTAGTCTACCGATTTAGAAGCTCTTCTACATTTTCTAGCTAAGTCCGTAATGATAGGCTATCATTGGAATCCAGGATGATAAGCGAGTCATTTTTTAAGGATTCTAAGGACTCTTCTAAGATTGCTATGTCTTTCTTGTCCCATGGTGGAGATCTCAGTTGTTCTTTATCAGTGACAGTTTAGAAAATGAAAGCTCTTCAGATGCTTCCTTTTTTCAGTTCCTTTTTCTTATGAGCTGTAAAAGTTCCCTTGCGCATTGTTGTGGCTTGTAAGTGGCTGTTGGGTAATAGCTAGCATGAGCTAAATTAGATTGTCAGGAATAGTGTGTGCTAGCTAGCTAAAAAAAAAAAAATCTATTTGTGATTGCAGAAGCTGAATCATATGATAAAGAACACTTTATACATTGAACAGCTTCATTACATCTGAGCTAGCTAAGCAGTTTTAGTGTAAAAATGTGTGGTTAAAAATGTGCTATCTGCTGGAATTGTGAAGTAGGCCTAACGTTTCCATTGCATTGCAAATGCTTGTTTATTACGTGATGTCAGTGGTTTTCCAGATTCCAGAGTCTGACCTCATGTTTTTCCAGGGAAAAAAATGGCCTCTTAATATAATAGGCAAATAATAAACAAATAATTAAGCCAAATAATTATATTATATCATGTGATTTAGGAATTACACATGAATGAATACTAACACTTTGTTAATATAGGCCTAACTGCATTGGAATTGTGCTGTAGCCTACATGATTCCACGACCCAATATCCCGCGAACCACAGTTTGTGCACTGCCTAATCAACCAACCAGCCACGGCCCTCTCATGCCTAGTCGAACCCCTAGTCGAGCATCACTTGCAAAAAACTTCTTATTTATTTTTGAAGATTTTTGTGAGTTCTGATTTCCTTTTCCATCTTTGAACTGCCCAGCACCACCCTGAAGTGGGCTACCGCAATGTCACAGCCAAACAAAAATAACAGTCTATCATTTTCAAACAGACGATGGAAATTTTCATTGAAAGGCAGTGGCTCCTTCATGTTTATGTGTTGTATGCTATCTCTCTAAACTTTATTATTCAGATGGACTCACATAAAAAATTAAGTGATCAAACAGTGACAGTTATGATGGTTAGCTTGCAACCATTTATAATGTATCTAAATACAGCTAGACAATAAAGTTGGAGACTTCTAACGCCAGCTATATTTTGTATAGTTTTATATTAAATCATTGATGATCAAGTGTGCCGTATTGATTGTGATATCCTACCAAGGTGATACACCTTTTGCCCCATGGTAGCGTGGGCATCCTATTTTGTTTACAAACATGAAATGGGTCTATTACACAGAACTATATAAGAGCGAGAAAGGCAACTGCCTACGCAAAACGGCGCTTTTCCACGGCCCAAGTTTTTTCTCTGATTGGCTAACGTGAAGGTGGTCATTTTGTCCCTTTTGCACAGAGTAATGGCTGCCGCTGTAACTCTAGTTAGCAACGACTGCTAAGTTATGCTCACATAAATTATTTATTTTGAGCAATGAGAGGGTGCACACATGTAAACAGACATACAAGAGCAACATAAAATAGTAAACGCAGCCACAATAATTTTCATGTAACGTCATGTAACGCTACAATGTACTGTCCTATATAGCCTAGCTAGGCTACGATAGGCAACGGGGCACATTCGCTCTTCTTCGCAAACATTTATCGCATACTGGGGTCAATTTACTAAAGGTTTGCCTGTACAAAAACACATTTAAAACTGGTACCACCCACAAAAAATCATCCAAGGTCATTAACTAACCAGGTGTACCCTTACAAAACTAGATAGTTTGCTGCAAACTTGCAGCTAATATGTAGCGCATACTAGATTGTTTACCACAAAATGTTGCGGGAGTTTTGTCAGAGTTTTTAGTGAAGTAAAAACTTTGCCATGAGTGAATGGCAGTTCCCACAAAGCAAATTTGCATGTGAAAATATGAGCCTGCCAGAAGGCCTATATTTTTGTAAGGGTAAAGAGGATTGCGTGTGCTAAAATGGAAAGATACGTTGATTTCTCATTTTTGCGGGTTAGCCTGAATGAATATGCAAAAATGGGTGTCCCTATGTTATTTCGCAAAATAGTGGGAGGAGGTAATGCAAATAGATTACTTTAGCACGCGTAATGTGATTTACTAAGCCCGAAAGCAAATTTGGAAAAGGTATTTCCGAGTGCATTTTAGTACAAATGAAAAGCAGGTATTAAAAGACACACAATCGATAAGATAATGGTGGCCATTGTAGCAAGACACATACGTGCGTGTTTAGCTAACACTCAACACACAAAAAGAGAATTTGTGGATACATACATTATGAACAGTAAGAATACATTTATTTTTAATCATGAAGCAAATCGTGTTACAGAATACAAGAGTAACTAGTATTTGAATCAAACAAGCAATACAATGTCTATTATAACAAACACTGCATAACAACGCAAATAAAAATGTTATCAAATTAAAACCCATCATCAGATGGAAATGTGACTTTATGTGACACTAACTGCGCGGGTAGTGCTTGTAAGTATAGTTATGATCGTTTCAGTCCTGACAAACATCTGTAACTCCGGTAGAAAGTAAAACACATCCAGTGAAACAGTTTGTCTTAAACTGCCAGCTTGTTCAGTGTAACAGTAATCTACAATGCCTGGATTTATATTTTCCCCATTCATTAAATGGTTTTTCACTGGCAACATTTCTGCCAGTCTTTTCACTGTTTTCTTACAGTTTAACCAATCCAAACAGGCAAAATCTCTCATTTAAATATGGCTGTTTGCGGCTGGAGTAATTTACATAATGACTCTTAGTTGTGAAATGTTAGCACTTGCAAATACTTTGGTTGCGCCCGCAAAATAACATTCCTTATTTTGGATGTTAGTAAATCCCCCCATTGTGTCATACGGTTAGACAAAATATAGGCAATTTTTACACAACATATATTGCACATGAAAAATGTAAACAGCAAATGTTAATGACGTGTTGGATCCACCAACCTTTTCCTTCTAAAGTTCTTTTCAGCCCGTTTTCCTGAGTCCAGTGCCCACCCCAACCATATGATTACATTCACATACTTAAATAATTATTATTGCACCTACTTGTTTATTTTGCTTGTTTATTTATTGTCTGTGGTATGGCAGTATCAGTGATCCCAAGCGCTGTTTCAGGCTTTCCGTGAACCAGCGGTCTTTCCGCAGTTAACGTGAGGTGTAGCCTGAATACAAGAAATTGTCATGGAAATCACAGAGAAAATTGTAGCTTATTTTGCAGGTATAACCTCCCCGGAATGTCGATGTTAGACTGATAGAATGAACTATGGTGATGAATGAATTTTATCCCTAATTTAGCTAAGGTTTTACCCGGATATAGCCTGGCTACATCCTAGCCGGTTAAAAATACTCACTTTTCAAATAAATTTAGCCACCCAGATAGCATGCTGATATCGGGCCACTAGTTAATTAACGTCGGACTACGCTGGTTGTTTTTCATCCAGCGATGCGTCAGCGGGGCAATGCTAGTAAAGCTAGAGGATTGCATCTGCTGAGATGGCAGTGGTCTGCGAGCGGAGTGAAGCTGGCGCCCAGTGCACTAATCAGTCTTTGCAGGTGTTCATCTCCGGTCATTTTGATGCCTGCAGAGCTGGGGGACCTACAAACAAACTTTTGCTTCAGTTTCATCTGTAATTGTATGTAACGTTTATTATAGGCCCTATCAAAGTGTAGTTTTGATGTAACATGGGCTACTCACCAAAAATTACGTGGGAAATTGGGGGTCATACGGGGCTCAAGCCCTCCTGTCTCGAGGAGGCCTACAGAGTAGAGTAGAGTGTGAGAGCAGTCAGATGTTCTGGTGGGCCTCTGTCGGACCAGCAGACCTCAGAGTCCGATAGATTGCCGCTGGTAAACCGAGCTGCAACACAGCTAGAAGCCCGCCAGCTGATTCTGGCAGTGTCACAGCATAAACTGTACAGGGTGTAGTGACACCAGTCGCTAACTGGTCCCTGTCGGACCAACGTTCAAACTATCGGACCAACACTAGACGACCTCTTGTAAACCGATGTGCAAACAGCTGAGCTAGCAACCCGACAGCATAATACGCCGAGAGCCCGCCAACTCATCCTCTGGCAACCCGATGTTTGACTCGCTAGCTTCTTGTTATCTGGGTGGTTTTTCACTAGAACGTGCGATGGCATTTCACTGAATTTTCAACACAAACATCTTCACTGGGGTTGGTTACAAGTGTAATGTAACAACACTTATCTTGAGATGTGAATTCTTTCCTTAGAAATAGTACACACTTGAAAGCATTTGAAAACCATTTCATTATTATGCACAAGATAGCAACACAATGGCAAGTGAACTTCATAACTGTTAGCCAACCTATACAGAGCTAGTTAGCTGTATGGTCCTTGTGAGCTAACTATAGAGTTCAGTGGAGATTGGAAGGAGGTGCTATGTCAATCATTTAGATGGCATTCTATTGGCATCACTGTCTCTGCATATTATATACTCTAAAGATCTAAACAGTCCACTCAAATATGTTTCTGAAAACATTTGAGGTGAGAAATAGGCTATGCAGTTGCTCAATCTTGATTCATATTTGATATGCAATGCCTACTTTGACGGTTTGACCTGAGTTTCGTGAGCCAGACGAGCTGCGCTGGACAGATTCATTTGCATAGCATGATGGTGGAGTATAGCCTATCCTATGCAAATCCTACGCAACTTTGTGTCATGACAAATAGGGTCCCCCCAGTTTTGTGGGTCCTCCCCGGGGGTTCCTTCAGGATCTCATTTCGGTGCAGAACCGTGTCATTTTGCGTCACTCTTTAGGTATCCTTAGTTTCTGCCTGTGAAATAGGCTAATGTAATGTCAACTTAACTAGCTGGCTAGCACATTAGATAACAGTGAAATACATAGCAGAGCGAGGTGAAGATGCTCCTCATGAACGACACAGTAGCCTAATGTAAATTGCTATTTATTTCAGTGTTATCTGATGTGCTAGCCAACTAGCTAAGTTCACAGTAGCCTATTTTACACTGGCGGAGGCTAAAGAGTGGTGAAAAATTACGTGGTGTTATGACACCAGCGAATGTACCACACCATTCGCCAGGCCGCATCCATCATGCACCACGCGATCGCATCTCCTCCTCTCCATGGAAAATGAACAGAATGTGTCGAACCGAGGCACCTCGCCAGATTTGGAGAGAACCCAGTTTTAGCCTATATTCTACGGTCTATGGATTGAGCGCATTACGTTTCTTCTTTTTCTGAGGCACTAGGCAAGCCCCTCCCCCCTCTGCCATGAGTCAGGGGCCATACAAAGGAGTATGCGAGGAACAAACTGCATTGAAATGACAATGGCCTCCAGCCTAGCAATCATAATTATCCATTATGGGATAATTCCTATCATTTCAGAATTATATTACTTGTAAAATAGGAAGAGTTAATTTTTTTTTTTTTTTTTTTTTTTTAAATGAGAAAAAATACAGTGCAACTCCACCCTTCGAGTGGGCCCCCTAGGTAAGTGGGCCCGGGGGCAGAAGACCCCTCGCCCCCACTGCTCCGCTACTGGCCCCAATGTTATGGAATAACCTCAATACTGTATGTACAGCACAGTACTACTCCACTTTCAGTTATTATTATTAAATGAATTGTGCAAATTAGTTTATCTGCTGAATTGATTTATATCTGAAATTCAATAGTTTTGTTTTGTATTCATTTTCATTAAATAGCATTTTTGTTTTGTATTTAATTTAATTTTTGGTTATAATTTATTTCAGATAATACAGTATGCATTACTTCTGATAACAAGTGGCATAGCTCTGTCCATGTGAAAACTGGTCCATGCTGTCCTGCATAACTCTGTAAGGGCTATTAGCCATTATGCTTTATCCTTCATCCTTTATCTGCTAGCATTCACCCATTAGCTATTATACACAGTAAGGCAGTGAGAGAGAGGCAAATGGCATTACTCGTGGCTTAATTCCCCAGCCCCCACCATAACTTGAAGGCAGCAATGTGGAGTGATGGTCAAGGCACTGGAAGTAGCCTGGGGGAGGTGCTGAAATATCTCCAGTTAAAAATTGACAGGAGAGAAAACTGTTTTTTATATATCCTTTTTCTAATATCCATTTATATAATATACAGTATATGTACTCTGACCTCATTGTGCTATGAATGCAATGATGCATAGATATAGTACTTGAGCTAAATTTAATGAAAAGATTATTTTCTCTGCAGCTTCCTGTTCTGTTTCTTCTGTTCTACAGTAATAAAGCAATAATTTCCTCTTTGCCTGCGACAATATAACAATAATGCATCGCTGGAACAACCTTGTGCACACGCCATAAGACCCTGCATAGCAACTAACTCAATACTAATTTGTAAAATATAATACACATGCTGCTATCCATGCATTTCATATCACTTCTGACTCATCTTCCCAAATTACATAAGTTGTGAGAAACACAGTTAATTTTCAAGATCTATGCTGATTTGACAAGCGTCCAGTTGTCTTTTTGGTCATGTACAGTTTGTGGAAAGATTGACAAAACCTAATATTTCAATTTTAGGGTGAAGGTTTCCATTAAATCCAGTTTCACTTTACAGACCATTTCACAGCACCTGATATAACAGCATTTGCTCAGCAAATGAGTCATTCATTCCCTTTTTAATTTTAATAAGAAGAGCACCATAGAATAATTTTTTGCACTTCGTTATGCCTCTGTCCCAACTTTTTTGGAACGTGTTGCAGGCATCAAATTCAGAATTAGCGTATATTTACAAAAATCAATAAAGTTGATAAGGTAAAACATTAAATATATTTTATTTGTACTGTTTTCAATTAAATATATGTAAAAGAGAATTTACAAATCACTGCTTTCTGCTTTTATGTGAATTTTACATACTGTCCCAACTTTTTGGGAATTGGGGTTTGTATATATACATAAATATACATATACAGCTCTGGAAAAAAATTAAGAGACCACTCCAAATTTTTCTTAAATCAGCATCTCTACATGTATGGCAGCCATTCCATTCCAGTGTCTGTTGAATTCCAACACAAGCACACCTCATTCTACTTAATGAGGTACTGATTAGGTGATCACCTCAACCAAATCTTATTTAGCGAGGAAAAGTATAAAAACCACTGCTGTGGTCATCACTATCCTCTTGCAATAGGACCAGCTGGATGGCAAAAAAACAGTGCTAGTAGTACCTCAAAAGTAATTGGAATCATAAAAGAACTATTGACCATGCCAGAAGAGTTGAAAAGAAAAGTTTTGAGTGAAGAAAAGAAGGGTTCAATTCTGGCTTTACTGGCAGAGGGATACCATGAGCGTAAGGTTGCTTCCATCCTTAAAATTTCAAAGACGGCGGTTCATAAGAACAAGGTCAAGCAGCAGACATTGGGGACAACAAAGCTACAGACCGGCAGAGGGCGAAAATGACTCTCTACTGACCGGGATGACCGCCAACTCATTGGAATGTCACTCAACAACCATAGGATGACATAAAGTGACCTACAAAAAGAATGGCAAACGGCAGCTAGGGTGAAGTGCATGGCGAGGATGGTTCGAAACAGGCTCCTAGGGGCAGGGCTGACGTTGTGCAAAGCTAGAAAAAAGCCCTTCATCAATGAGAAGCAAAGAAGAGCCAGGCTGAGGTTTGCAAAAGACCATAAGGATTGGACCGTAGAGGACTGGAGTAAGGTCATCTTCTCCAATTTTCAGCTTTGCCCAACAGCTGGCTGTCTAATGGTTAGACGGAGACCTGGAGAGGCCTACAAGCCACAGTGTCTCGCACCCACTGTGAAATTTGGTGGAGGATCGGTGATCAGGCAGATTTGTCTTTGTGAAAGACGCATGAATCAAGCCACGTACAAGGTTATCCTGGAATAAAACATGCTTCCTTCTGCTCTGACAATGTTCCCCAACTCTGAGGATTGTTTTTTTCCAACAGGACAATGCTCCATGCCACACAGCCAGGCCAATCAAGCTGTGGATGGAGGACCACCAGATCAAGACCCTGTCATGGCCAGCCCAATGTCCAGACCTGAACCCCATTGAAAACCTCTGGAATGTGATGAAGAGGAAGATGGATGGTCACAAGCTATCAAACAAAGCCCACAAAATTTCTGAACTCTTCCTAAGTTAAAACATTAGTATTGTATTGTTTAAAAATTTATATGAACTTTGCATTATTCGAGGTCTGAAAACACTGCATCTTTTTAGTTATTTTGACCAGTTGTCATTTTCTGCAAATAAATGCTCTAAATGATAATATTTTTATTTGGAATTTGGAAGAAATGCTGCCAGTAGTTTATAGAATAAAACAAAAATGTTAATTTTACTCAAACACATACCTATAAATAGTAAAACCAGAGAAACTGATAATTTTGCAGTGGTCTCAATTTTTTCCAGAGCTGTATATCATGCCCTCAATCAAACTATTCACCTGTGGTTAAAGTGCATATTCTCAGCTTTTATTAAAGGGCATTTTTATACATTTTATTTTCACCATGTAGAAATTACAGCACTTTTGTTTCTCTTGTTCTCTCTCATACCACATCCTCTCTTTCTCACTATCTCTCTCTTTCTCACGCTTGCTCTCTCTCTCCACCGCTCTCACACTCTCTCTGTGAGAGGGGAAAGCAGCAGGTGCTGACAAGCAGATCTGTTTTCCTCCTGGTCGTGGTGAGTAAGCTGGCAGCGCCTCGTGCCAGGGAGAGCGGCCCAGGTCTGTGCCAGCTCAGAGCGCAGGCATGCTGCACTAACCCTCTCCATAGGGGCCTGAGGCAGGGTGCCACCCATCTGTCAGAACACTGTCCTGCTGCAGACCCACATACCCACAACCTGGTCATATCAGAGCGTAGTCCTGATGACAAGCCAAACCCTAGCATCTTCCTATCCTCACTCTAGCACACGTGTGGACTGCATTCACCCTCACCCGGCCAGTCCCGTCCAGTCACATCCACGCCCTCACAATCCTGTCCAGTCACATCCATACACTCTCACAGACCTGTCCAATCACACTGACTGCCTCACAATCCTTTTAATGAACAATATTTCCATTGGCTCCATAGGCAGTAATCTGTGTGTCCTTAGAGCAGCTCTAACTCATGACACAGGAAGTAGTAAACATCCCTTCTGCGAGCGTACATCCTCTTCCCCAGAGAGGCAACATCACGAACACCTGGGATAAAGGTCACAGAATCACACACACACACACACACACACACACACACACACACACACACACACACACACACACACACACACACACACACACACACCTCCCTCCAGCTTCTGGCAAGTAATCAAACAATACACCAGCACATGCCTGCCTGGAATGGATTCAGTCTCATTGCCCTCTCTGCCTCGTTATTTCTGTCTCCTGTGTTGTAATCTTGGAAGGGGAAGAGCAAAATCTTTAAATAGAGAATCAGCCATTAGCCTGAAGGAATGAGCACCATAATACCATTTTAAAAATAATTTATTACCAATGTCTTAATGTGGGGATTATAGGGATAGAAATTTGTGTAGGCCTCATATTGTGTTCTTTTCATTCTTATTTTAAGGTCCTTTGCGTTGTTTGTTTGAATGTTGTATTACGCGTCTAACTGTAAAGAATCATTACTCTTACACTGCCCCACAACCATGATGACTTTCTTCAGTCTTTTTGTCTGTTCCCTATACACAAGAACAAAATAACATTTCACAAAATGTCTACAGAATGTTTTGGAAGATTCCCAGTTGGTTGTGAGATAATGTAAAGATGAAAACGCCCCCCAAATAGTCTTAGAACACTTAATTGATCCAAACAAATTCTGGCAGCAACCCCTGATGATTACCATTTAGCCATGAAACATCATCACTGAGGATAACTGCCAAATGGCTCATTTGATTAGCAGTCCTAACATTCCTGATAGAATTGCTCTGACCAACCACCCACATTTGAAAATCTTTTTTACCTTGGGTAACAAAACTAAATAATATTCCAAGGCTCTTCCTCAAATGTTCTTTGTGACTTAAGAGACCACGTTTAAGGCACATCCAGGGAACTGGACACATGTAAGTGTTGGGAACATTTATTCCAGCTTCCCCAGCTTTTTGGGAATGTTCCGAGAACCTAAATTGTTAGCTGGGATTTCTTGCAATCAGTATGTGTCAGTTACTCCACACAAATGTTTCTCTCTCATCCTGCCACATTGCAGAGTCTCCAGCTTTTTCATTAGCTCATCGGAGATAACCAATTCTGATTAAGTGAGCAGCAATAAACAGCACCGTGCCCAATAAACAAAGCTAAAAAACACAACCAACAGCATAAATTAAACAGTACAAATGTCTTCTTCGATGTATTAAAATGGCTTTCCTGCGCACAACATCACATGGAACGTAACTCAAAAAGGACTCGTAAAAAATGTGATTAATGAAATGTAAGTGCAGCCATTAACTTTAATATGGATAATTAAAAACCATTTTTAAACCTAAATTATTTCTGCTGAAGCACAGACATATACTAAAAACCTCAGCGGCAAAAACTACAGCATCTGAGCTATAGTCTCAAAGCCCAGCCTCAAACCCACATTACACAAACCACAAACATCAAAACCACAGCACATAAACCACAACCATCAAAACCACAGCACATAGACCACAACCATCAAACCCACATCACATAGACCACAACCATCAAAACCACATCACATAAACCACAACCATCAAAACCACAGCACATACACCACAGCCATCAGAACCACAGCACATAAACCACAACCATCAAAACCACAGCACATACACCACAACCATCAGAACCACAGCACATAAACCACAACCATCAAACCCACATCACATAAACCACAACCATCAAAACCACAGCACATAAACCACAACCATCAAAACCACAGCACATAGACCACAACCATCAAAACCACATCACATAGACCACAACCAT
Organism: Synaphobranchus kaupii; assembly: GCA_029718625.1. Lineage (NCBI taxonomy): Eukaryota > Metazoa > Chordata > Actinopteri > Anguilliformes > Synaphobranchidae > Synaphobranchus > Synaphobranchus kaupii. Next base: position 91,354,558 of record CM056380.1, read on the forward strand.
CAAACCCACAGCACATAAACCACAACCATCAAAACCACAGCACATACACCACAACCTCAAAACCACAGCACATAAACTATAAACTCAAAACCACAGCACATAGACCACAACCATCAAACCCACATCACATAAACCACAACCATAAAAACCACAGCACATACACCACAACCTCAAAACCACAGCATATAAACTATAAACTCAAAACCACAGCACATAAATTACAACCATCAAAACCACAGCACATAGACCACAACCATCAAACCCACATCACATAAACCACAACCATCAAAACCACAGCACATACACCACAACCTCAAAACCACAGCACATGAACTATAAACTCAAAACCACAGCACATAAACCACAATCATCAAAACCACAGCACATAAACCACAACCTCAGAACCACAGCACATAAACCATAAACTCAAAACCACAGCACATAAACCACAACCTCAAAACCTCAGCACATAAACCACAACCTCAGAACCACAGCACATAGACCACAACCTCAGAACCACAGCACATAAACCACAACCATCAAACCCACAGCACATAAACCACACCTATCAAAACCACAGCACATAAACCACAACCATCAAAACCACAGCACATAAACCACAACCATCAAAACCACAGCACATAAACCACAACCTCAAAACCACAGCACATAGACCACAACCTCAAACCACAGCACATAAACCACAACCATCAAAACCACAGCACATAGACCACAGCACATAGACCACAACCTCAAAACCACAGCACATAGACCACAACTTCAAAACCACAGCGAATAAACCACAACCATCAAACCCACAGCACATAGACCACAGCACATAGACCACAACCTCAAAACAACAGCACATAAACCACAACCATCAAAAGCATAGCACATAGACCACAACCTCAAAACCACAGCACATAGACCACAACCTCAAAACCACAGCACATAAACCACAACCTCAAAAAAACCACAACCTCAAAATCACAGTATATAAACCACAACCTCAAATTCACAGCATATAAACCACTACCTCTATTCTACAGCATGTAACACACAACCTTAAAACTGCAGTATATAAACCACAACCTCACCTATATGAGGTGGGTTTGGGGTTAAAGAGCATACCTCTATCAAGTGGGTTTCGGGTTAAAGAGCATACCTCTATGAGGTGGGTTTGGGGTTAAAGAGCATACCTCTATGAGGTGGGTTTGGGGTTAAAGAGCATACCTCTATGAGGTGGGTTTGGGGTTAAAGAACATACCTCTATGAGGTGGGTTTGGGGTTAAAGAGCATACCTCTATGAGGTGGGTTTGGGGTTAAAGAGCATACCTCTATCAAGTGAGTTTCGGGTTAAAGAGCATACCTCTATGAGGTGGGTTTGGGGTTAAAGAGCATACCTCTATGAGGTGGGTTTGGGGTTAAAGAGCATACCTCTATGAGGTGGGTTTGGGGTTAAAGAACATACCTCTATGAGGTGGGTTTGGGGTTAAAGAGCATACCTCTATGAGGTGGGTTTGGGGTTAAAGAGCATACCTCTATGAGGTGGGTTTGGGGTTAAAGAGCATACCTCTATGAGGTGGGTTTGGGGTTAAAGAGCATACCTATATGAGGTGGGTTTGGGGTTAAAGAGCATACCTCTATGAGGTGGGTTTGGGGTTAAAGAGCATACCTCTATGAGGTGGGTTTGGGGTTAAAGAACATACCTCTATGAGGTGGGTTTGGGGTTAAAGAGCATACCTATATGAGGTGGGTTTGGGATTAAAGAGCATACCTATATGAGGTGGGTTTGGGATTAAAGAGCATACCTCTATGAGGTGGGTTTGGGGTTAAAGAGCATACCTATATGAGGTGGATTTGGGGTAAAAGAGCATACCTATATCAGGTGGGTTTGGGGTTAAAGAGCATACCTATATGAGGTGGATTTGGGGTAAAAGAGCATACATATATGAGGTGGGTTTGGGGTTAAAGAGCATACCTATATGAGGTGGATTTGGGGTAAAAGAGCATACCTATATCAGGTGGGTTTGGGGTTAAAGAGCATACCTATATGAGGTGGATTTGGGGTAAAAGAGCATACCTATAACAGGTGGGTTTGGGGTTAAAAGGGATACCTATATGAGGTGGGTTTGGGGTTAAAGAGCATACCTCTATGAGGTGGGTTTGGGGTAAAGAGCATATCTATATGAGGTGGGTTTCGGGTTAAAGAGCACACCTCTATGAGGTGGGTTTGGGGTTAAAGAGCATACCTCTATGAGGTGGGTTTGGGGTTAGAGTACCTGAGTGAGGTGAGGATTGGGGTTGAAGCCGCACTGGTTGCACACGGTGTTGTGGCACTGCGTGCAGGTGTTGGAATTTGGCGGGTCCTGGACGGTCAGCTCGGTGGTGTTACACACAGGGCATAGCTTGCTGCTGGGCATAGGGGCGATCTGTGGTACCGAATACGGGGAGGTAGGGGCGCTGCCGGGGGACACCGCTGGAGACCGGCCCGTCCCCCCCCTTCCAGCTCCGCCCACGTCCACCTGGAGAGTCAGGCGGGCGGCGTGCTGCCCCTGCCCTGGCCCGGGCTGGGGGGCGGGGCTCTCATGGGTGGCGAGGCGGTAGGGCGCTCCCGTTCTGCTGTCATCAGGGGACGCCACTGGCTTTGAAACCAGCTTGTGCTCCGTCTGGCCCGGCCTCCCAGCAGGGCTGCAGGGAGGAGAAGCCTGAGGTCAGCACAAAGGTTAAACAATGATAAAGTCACACAGTGATGGGGTCACATGGGCCTTGATTCAATCCTTGTTTTTTGAGAGCTTGGAATTACAGGTTTCCATCTGACATTCTTTTTGTCAAAAATGACAAAATTCTCTTTTTCTCATACAATGGGTTAACATATTCAAATAATGTTTTAATCTTAAAGCTAACAGAGATGCAATAAAATGTTATCGGACTTGAAATCTAACCGTAATTCTAACCCGAAATCTCAAAACTTTACCTGTCTACAGGTACATCCCGATTCTCATTGTTTCCTTAACTTTGCCTCACAATTAAATGCAATTATCAGTTAACAAACATAGTTGGGTGAGTTCAGCAATAACAAAAATGACCTCACAAAATTGCCTGTGAAGAAAAAAATGAATCCTGTCCAGATTCATGTGTCATTAAAACAAAATCACTGCAACATTATATGAATGTTCTGTGAACCCCATATAAATGTTATGTCAACATTTATGTCAACAGCTGGAGTATCAGTTTTCATGTTTTGATGGAAATCTTCCATTTTATCAACGTGTAAGCGCACCTTCTCTACAACTTTGAATTTTATTCATGTGATAATTTGTGCAAACAGGATGTTGAAGTAGAGAGTAAACATATTTGAAAGAGCATTACTGATCAAACAAATGTAAAAAATTTAAAACAAAAACAATCATGTACTGTTGTACATCAGTTTGATAAAGGGTTTTCCTGATTATTGATTGTTATCATCGATTATTGATTGTTAACACCTGGTGTATTTAATGATTGTATGTATAGGACGGGTGGAACGAACACTTGCACTGTTGCACATGCTCAGATGAAGATCGTGGACAAAAACGTCAGCAATAAAATTTGATATTTGGCAAGAGATGGTGTGCGGGAGCCTTCCTTGATACTATCAACCTATAAAACAAATAACCGTATAATAACAGAAATATCATATAAGGCACCACCATAATAACCCTGTATCAACTAAGTAACAGATTACACACACTTCTTTCTCCAAAGAAACGATTCCCAACACAAGTTTCAAAGACGCGGGGGGTGTATTTACATAATGGACCCAACCTTTTCTTCTTTTTAATAATGCTGGTGAGAAAACAGCAGTCCCCCCAGGCTGATAAGCTGCAGGATTCTCTGCATTGTGAGAGAGAGGCGTCAGTTTCCCAGCAGGCCGATATACCCCTCGTTTGCCGGGGCCATCTGCGCATGGATTTATTCTGCATCTAAGAAACGCTCAATACATCAGTTGTCGGCTTTCTCCTAGCTCACGGACAACCGTATCTGTGTGTGCTCCCTGCTGTCTGCCACAGGAAGTGTTGTCGCGGGTGAGTGTGAGAAACAGGAAGCAGTCGGCTGAGCTGATTAAAAAGGCACCCCGGCCCCCACCCCCAGTCTGTCTGTCCTTCCTTCCATCCGTGGGGCTGGCTCTCACCCATGGGGCCAATGTCAAATACGCCTTCACAATTAGTGCAGGGGAAGAAAAACATTTATTTTTCAAAGAAAGTTGGTTTCTGTGGGCTCTTCTGTTGCAGTTTGTGTTTACTGACGGGGGGCATGTATGAGCTGGAGCCTGGTGCTAATACTGCCTCCTTTCCCTCTCATTCTCTCCCTCAGCAGTAGCTGAGAGGATTAACCAATGCAATTAAAACAATTCGGTACTTTCTCCTGTCACAACAAACAAGAATGACGACATCACGTCTGTGTCCTTTCCTTCTTGAAATGTGAAGGTGAAGGCATTTCCAGGATGAATATGCATCACCTCAAACGTGTGCGCAAGAAAGCCTTTCAGGAGAAGAAAATAAATTGTGTGTGAGCAGGAAGGTGCTTCTGAGGGAGAATGCAATTGAAATGTGCGAGGAAGGTGTTTTAGGACTGGGTGGAAGCAGTGTTCCTGTGAAGGCAGCTCTATCCCTGCTGTTCTTGGGCATGTCGGGGCTGAGACCTGAGTCCGGAGCAAATGCTATATGAGGGAGTTTGCATATGTTTACACATACATTATATAACACACAGTATATGTTATATACTGTATGTTAAACTGGTGAAATTACAAACTCTGCCCTGATCTATAATCATATACCTATAACACTATATTACACTAACATACATACACATAGTCTGAAGGCAGTGATCTATAACACTACATCCATGATACCAGTACCACACTAACATACATGTAGTGGTGTGGTGGTTTTCCAAATCCCAGATAAAAGTTGAAACAACGTGGACAATCAAGTAATCCTACATCGACGTGGTTTTATTGCACAGTCTTCGTGATGCTATATCTAGAGTAGAGCTATTCTTGTCCAGTGTAGGCCACCCTGGATTGCAAGCTTTATATCTTTTGCCAATTCCACTGGCTTTCTCACTGTGAAAGGGAAGTGAAATCTGGCAATGTGTCAGAGAGGCTTTCTCAAGGTCCCTGTTCACAGCCTGGTGCTCCCTCACAGATCTGCCCCCAAACAGGTCCCCACAGCCCTGTTCACAGCCTGGTGCTCCCTCACAGATCTGCTCCCTCACAGATCTGCCCCCAAACAGGTCCCCACAGCCCTGTTCACAGCCTGGTGCTCCCTCACGGATCTGCCCCCAAACAGGTTCCCACAGCCCTGTTCACAGCCTGGTGCTCCCTCACAGATCTGCCCCCAAACAGGTCCCCACAGCCCTGTTCACAGCCTGGTGCTCCCTCACAGATCTGCCCCCAAACAGGTTCCCACAGCCCTGTTCACAGCCTGGTGCTCCCTCACAGATCTGCCCCCAAACAGGTTCCCACAGCCCTGTTCACAGCCTGGTGCTCCCTCACAGATCTGCCCCCAAACAGGTTCCCACAGTGCAGAATTGTATGGGCCAATTTAAAGTTGACTGTAATCATCTACATATCATCTTTTATTGTGATTTCATTAAAAGCTCAGAGAACAAACAATGCATCTTAATTGCACGTACGAAGCTTAAAAAATAAAAACGGAATTATCATAGCACTAAATCATGAATCTCCTCCAATATTTAATTTGAAGTGTTTTGTGTATTACTCCCTTGCATTTTTTAAAGGTGAGAGACTCAGATTCACACTCACAGTTGTCATTAACACACAGAACATATCCCATCATCCCATCACAGTCCTATAAGAGCTCTCACACACCCTATACAGAACCAAAAAAAACACCCTGTAGACAACGGCACACAAACTCACACATGGAGGGTGTTTCAGCATGTTTCAATCCATGCACATGGTGTACAATACAGATTATGAGACAAAAGCCAGTGTTTGAGACAGAGATCGAGAGCAGCAGAGAGGCAGATAATGAATGCACGTGTGTGACACACGTGAGAAAGAGAGAAAGAACCGTATGTGTCTCTGTGTACGTGCATATGTGTGTGTGTGTGTGTGTGTGTGCATACGTACACGTATGTGAGTGTTCGTATATACATGCATATGCATGTATATGCGTGTGTGTGTGTGCATACGTACACGTATGTGAGTGTTTGTATATACATGCATATGCATGTATATGCGTGTGTGTGTGTGTGCATACGTACACGTATGTGAGTGTTTGTGTATACATGCATATGCATGCACGTGTGTGCGTGTGCGTGTCTGTGTTCATGCGTGTGCGTTTCTGCTCCATTCCAGGGTAGTTTTATACTGACTCACTAATAAAGTGATAAATCATGTTTCATGTGCAAATAAGTGATTTATTCTGGTGTAATAACCAAACCACTTATAATAGCTCAAAAAACAACACTTTTTTTTCCTTATTACATAATAACTGACTTTCCACCACTGTAGCACACATAATGCCTAACACTGATCTATAAAACTATATCACACTTACACACACATATGTAGGTCCTAACCCTGACCAAGCAGCAGTTTCTCATTGGCAGAAATAGCTAGGCCAGTGGTTACTGATTGGCAGACTTAATCGGTAGTTTCTGATTGGTAGTAATAGTGGTCAGCAGCTTCTGACTAGAAGTAATAGCCGGGTCAGTAGTGTCTGGCCTCTGTTCTGACTGGCAGTAGTCACTCAGTCAGTTATTTCGGACTTGTAGTAGTACTGTGTTTCGTAGTATCTGGTCTGACTGACAGCAGCAGATCGGTCAGTAGTTTCTGATTGGCCATAAAATTTTGGCAGTAATAGCCAGTAGTCTGTGAATAGAAATAGAGCAAAACCATAGCTCTCTTCCATTGTGAAGTACCATATAAGTATAATCATATGATCTACTGCACTTCTATGTTGCCTTTAATACTGCAGTACAGATGGAACTTGTATTGACTAAAGGTACTGTACATTGATGTTGATAAAGGTGTTACATGAATAACTGAATGAATGCACTCACACACAGGCCTGGTTATTAGCTGCCTGACTCCAGCTTTTCTCCAGCTCTAACCACACAGACGGACACGGGTGAGCTCATTCAGGCTTCACAAGGGTATCTCTTCTGACAAACTACCACCAGCACATTATATTCTCCACGGTATATAAAACAGTATTTTATAGTCATTATGTACAACAGATTCTCATCGTGTGTGCACATGCTTGTGTATGCACATGTGGCCGCATGGATGTGCATGTATGTGTGAGCGGTGGGTGTGTGTGTGTGTGTGTGTGTGTGTGTGTCAGACCTGTGGACAGAGAGGGTTAATAAGGCAGTAATCAGTGCCATTTTGCCCCTCTAATTCAGTAATGACTCCTTGTTTTGGGATGGTGGTGTGGGAACCCCTCTATTTCAGCTCACAATCTATGCCTGATCAATGATGCCCAAGTTTAATACTAATATTGTCTAAATAAATATGAAGAGAATATTAAAATGTGAATATTTTGAATAACGTGAGTGATGTGAATACCTGGAAAGATATTGTGTATACACCCTTACAATGTTTGAGAGAGAGAAAGAGAGCAAGAGGGAGGGAGGGAGGAGGGAGAGCGAGAAAGAGCAAAAGAGAGAGAGATAAGCTTTTCTCACTGCATGTGAGACATTTTGATGTTTTATTACACTGCAATTAATAATTAATCCAAAAGCATCCTCATTATACAGTCATGCTAGGTGAATATTGGATATCAGATATCAGATATCCTCAAAAATACATTCACAGTAAAAAAAGCATCGAAATAAGTGTAGAAATCCAAAGCATTTCTATCACTTTCACCACAAGACTTTTAGGCCATATTAACTACCAGAATTAAAACTGATTCAAATTAAACGGTCAATTACAATGATGTACAATCGGACGTTTATATACAGTATACAGCACACACACCCTCGCGCAGAAAATGTATTGTACACTGTGGTAATTAAGTTTTTGGAAATGTATTGACTTACTGAGAATAACAGCGGATGATAAGTTACGGTTTTCGTGTGTGCGAAAAGGAGAAATAATCATTTTTAAGAACAGGCCTCACACACGCCCTCGGCTCGACAAAACAACACCTTCCTGTCTTCTCTGCTTCCAAGCGCGTAGTGTGATGTGTCATCACTTCAATAGCTCACGCGGGAGGAGGGCCATATAAGCGGTAACGTTTTTACACAAAACTACAACACACACAGATTCACTACACAGCACTGCTAGTCAGGGGAGTCTACAAAATATCCATAATACCTTAAGATAAAGGAAATGCGGAGACGATGTGGTTTTCAATGCCACGAGCAAAGATAGCCTCCCCGTCATAAATCAGGTCTTTCACATTCGCGCGGAAACGATACATCCAGCACAGAGCCTGTGCGGAATTAATCGATTAAATGGATATTTTTTACCCCTTAAAAGCATGGAATTTGGCGATTGAAACGAATTTTTACCCATTTAGTGCATTGAATTATCCGACTGAATGAGTAATTTCGTATTCTGTGCATAAAAATCGCCGACTGGATGTTTTTATCCATTCAGTGCATACAATTTGCCGACTGAATGTGTTTGTATCTTTTGCATTCAATGCGTGCAATTTGTCGACTAAAAGCGCATTATACCCATTCCGTTCCCTATGCATCAACATGTAAAACTTGATAGTATAAGAGAAAATACGCAGGCTAATTGTGCATAGCACATATGTGGTCCCCAAAGCTTTCATTTCTGATGCAATTGATGATTTAATCATGTCAGAAGCAAGCGATACACCACCTGAAATATACATTAGTGACATTGCATATTCAATCCAGCTTTAAACTGTAGAGATAGTGGCCATATAATAAATAAATAAAGTAATAAATAAATAAAATAATAGCATCATTTTTCCACACACAAATGCAACGTTCATGCTAGAGATTGTGTATCGCGGCCGAAATTGGTGATAAAATATGCGGTTTTGTTTCAAATCATTAACTACTTCTATAGAAACAATACTGTAGAGAAATGCCCTATTTTCTACCTGATAATCCCCGGGCCCGGCCCAGCCGCTGGTCCGCTCCCGGCTGGCGCACCATTACTGGGCTTGATGAGCTGTCCAGATCCCGCTGGTGCTGAAATGGAACCCGGAGCTGCCGCCGTCGGGACAGCAGAGCCTGGCTCACCCGGCTGTCCGCCTCCCTCGAGGCTGGCTTCGTTCCCCATGGTCTCAGGAAATGAGACGATACAGAGAAATTATATTTATCAACAGTTTAGTATATTAAAATAAAAAATGAGAGCCAACTCAACGCTGCTCGTCTTCCGCCATCATCACCTACAATCCACCAGCCTGCACGGAGCACGCGCACAGACGGGGAATCATTTAGAGCGCGCGCGCTGACGCAGGGATATCGAGTGCGCGCCCGTGCCCAGGATCTCAGCCTGACGGTCCAGTTGGCCAAAACGCCAAGAAGGTGCTCCTTCTGATGTAGCTTAGGCATATTCATTCTCAGCGAAAAACATTGAAAATATTTTGCCAATAAAGTAAATAAAGGTTTCCTTGATTCAAATAATTACTGATTTTAGAAAAGGTGGTTTGGCAATTAAAAAGACGAATTTTTTCTAATGTACTTTTTTGGCGCTTTGACCGCCACAAACCTTGGACCCGTTGATGTCCGTTATATCGGGGTGATGTCAAGGTGAGTTGCAGCAGATATCTACAAAACTAGTGTGATCTCAGAAAAACTGCCTGGATGGATAGATAGCATTCTGGGTACGTAGAAACATAGCTAAATTAAATTTTTGGGTTAGCTGCCCCTTTAATGTTTATTGTCAAAGAGCATACAAAATTCATCAACATTATATTATCAATATTATAAGTATCATATTTTTCCAGATGTGAAAAAAGTTTGTTTATATATCATGGGAATTATGCAACGTAGCATCACATGAGTGTTATCCCATAACATCTGTGTTTTTTTTTAATGCACATATTTTAATGCACATATATTGGAGGATTAAAGTAACTCATCAGGTACCACAAGGACCATGAACTAGAGGGCAAACACCCTCTATGTACACAGCCCCATAATTATAACTGCAAATGTATATAAACATTATAATGTTTTAGGTATATGTGAGATTTCATTATAATCCTGTGTTAAATAAGCATTCCAATGCTGTAGATATACGTGAGATATCATTACAATTCTGTCTTTACGTATATGTGAGGCATTACTATCATTCTGAAGTGTACATGAGAATTGTAATGCTGTGGGTATACAGCTGTGCTGTGGCAGAGAGGTAGATTGTGCTCAGTCTGACCAGCAGGGGGAGCAGTGACTGATGCATCTCCAACACGATTATTCTGATGGGGTGCCTCCCAATAGTCAAAAAATGCACTATCCCTTCCTCCACTACCACCTCCCCTCCGGTTTCCCCCGGAAACCGATCTTTGGTTCCTCCCTCCCTCCACTGTCCCAATAGTGGAGAAGACGAGTGAAGTGGCTTCAAACTCGGCTTCTCCTCCCCTCTGGCGAAGCATACATCGATGTATCCTACTGTGGAAGTTTTTTTCCCATTTTTGGGTGATATCATCGCACTCACGCCCACAGAGACAACAGTGATGATGCGTAGCTATGCCTTATATGAATTTCCCCAAGATAATGATGCCCCAATGCAAGATATTTAGCCTAAATTGTGTGTGCTTCAGTAGGTTAGTACACAAAGGACATAGCATCCTACAATGGATAACAAAATGCCAGTCTGTTTTTGTGGTTAATATCCTACATAAAAATTTGGCAATTTAAGTTGGGGATACAGCTTTATTGCTTGCACATGAACGTTGCTTATTAACGAACATGACTATACATAAATATAGCCTAAGCATGACAGCTACCATTTCAGTATATTTCAGTGATAATTTGTTCCACTAATCTACGGAAATGTTTCCCAATTTGCCTATGTGAGATGCAAGGAACTGGTAATAGTAGGATGTAGTGTAGCTACAGTAGCCTATAGGCCTATGAGGTGAATTAGTGCTCGGTATGTTCAGACATCGGGAACATCGGGATTCTGGAATTACAGTAAATTGTTCTGTTTGCATAGCCTATACTACAACATGTTTACTTTGATCTACTGATTACATGTTAATTAGTGTCTCGACGCGAACCGCAATACAGTCTATGTTTACACTGTACATGCAACTAGGTTACTTGTAACTTTAAATGGGCTGATCACCTCCCTGACCAAGGCCGGTCTTTTCCGAGTAATTAGTTTGGCTGGACGGCCATGCTCTAGGAGGAGTCTTCGTGGTTCCAAACTTCTTCCATTTCACAATGATGGAGCCCACTGTGGTCCTGGGAACTTCTAATGCTTTAGAAAAAAAATTTATACCCTTCCCCAGATCTATGCCTTGACACAATTCTATCTCTGAGTTCTAAGGAGAGTTCCTTGGACTTCAGAGGTTGGTTTTTGCTATGACATGCATTTTGAACTGTGGGACCTTATATAGACAGGTGTGTGCCTTTCTAAATCATGTACGATGAATTGAATTTGGCACAGGTCAAGTCCAGGTCCAGTCGGGTTCTAGAGACATCTCAAGGATGATCAAAGGAAACGAGATGCATCTGAGCTAAATTTGAAGCGTCACAGCAAAGGTCTGAATCATTATGTAAAAGTGGTATTTTGAATTTCAATTTTAATAAATTTGCAAAACTTTCTAAAACGGTATTTTTGCCCTGTCATTATGGGGCATTGTGTGTAGTAGCAAAAAAAAAAGGATTTAATCAACTTTTAATTAAGCCTATAACACAACAAAATGTGGTTAAAAAGTGAAGGGATCAGAATACTTTCCAAAGCCACTGTACATGCACCATACACACATGCACACACAGAAATCTAATTGCAGCACTGGCTAACACTTTACATTAAGTTGCACCTATACCTGTGTAATTAAATTGTAACTAATTTGGTGAGAAGAGGTTATTACTGAGTCTATTCTACTTTCCATGTCTATTATAGCTAATAGATTGAACAGTCATTGAAGAATGGGTACTGAGTGGTACAGTATAGTCTTTAGCTCTATATCTACCTTGACAGTGGCCGCTTCGTGCGCTATGGGGTCCCAGATTCATTCTGCCCAAACGGGCTATCCCATAATGGGCAAAATGAAACATTCCCATGAACACTGCACTGGTTGGATCCAGCTCAGTTTCAACAGCAGGTGCCAAGGCTCTGGTCTCCATGGAAACAGGGAAAGAAACATGCATTCAAAACTCCAGCAATCTCCATAAAAGCTTGGCAAAGCTCAAGACAATAATTTTGCATGCGTAATTCAGCCAAATCTATATTATATGGTGTTATAAACATAAACTGACTTGTGACTAAAAACTCAGTAGAAAATGCATTGCCCAAAAAGATTAGCGAAACCTTTATTATTTACATTTAATCAATTAGCAGGTGTTCTAATCTAGAGGGAATCCCGGACAAGGACTTACAATGTATACATTCACATTTTTAATTAAATAACAAATCCTTGCTTGAAACAAAGACACTTCCAAAGAGAGATTATTTATTACTGCTGTGTCAAAGGGATTATTCTGATTTTATTGACTCTGGTCTCAGTGAACACTAAACAGTGCTTTTATCTGATCAGCACGCTGGCCAACAGACACTTCACTGTCCCAACCTGCTATTATATCATGGATGCATTGCTCCAAGTGCATATGATATTTAAGAGATGCAGAAAACTAAAACTGGACAAAATATATTAATTCATTTATTCAGACCCATACCTAGGTAGATCAAATCAATCACAATTCCCCACGTTGCAAACATTACTGTAAAATCTGTGTCCAACATAAAATGTTATGTCACCCAAAGAAATTTGGGATCTCATTACGTTAATTGTTTAAATAATATTTAGTTAAAGGTGCACTATGTAGGATTTTTAGCCTTGCTGGGGTCCTGTGTTTACAATCAAAGAAATCTCCTCCGCCGTCCTCAACCTCGCCCACCCAAGGTACAGAACTATGTCCATCTAGCTACCTAACGTAGCTAGATGGATAGCTAGAGGTAAGGCTACTTACAGGTCCAACAGAAAACATGCCAACTCCGACAGAGACAGAGCCAGAGATTGCCAGTGGATAGCAAGGGATTTGAGACTAATCGTCCAATCTCGAAAGGTCCTGCATAGTCTGGACTCTCCTCTTCAGCTCACCCCATTGGTTTCCAATGGGGTTCAGGTCAGGGGACTGAGATGGCCATTGCAAAACCTTGAATCTGTGGTCAGTGAATCATTTTTGTGTAGATTTTGACGTATGCTTTGGGTAATTGTCCTGCTGGAAAACCACAACCCACTTTTAACCTTCTGGCAGAGACAGTCAGATTTGGTCAAAAATCTCCTGGTATTTGATGGAGTCCATGATGCCATGTATCCTAACAAGCTTCCCAGGGCCTTTGGAGGGACAACAGCTGCATCACAGATCCACCACCAAACTCCATAATGGGGATAAGGCTCTTCTCTTTTCTGCATAACTGCCTCTTACTACGGCAAACCCACCATTGGCATTTATTGCCAAAAAGCCTAATTTTCGTCTCGGTTGACCATAGCACCCACTTCACCCAGCATCTAGATTCCGGTAACATTTGTATTAACTCCAGATGCTTACGTTTGTTGTACGACAGTAGAGGCTTTCTTTTGGCAAGCCTTCTAAATAGCTTGTTGGCATAGAGGTGTACTTTTGGAGACGTTGTGACCCCAGGATACAAGTAACTTCTGCAATTCTGCAACTGTGAATCTTGGAGAAATGTTTTCCTCTTGAACCATCCTCCACACTGCGTGGGGGAAAACTACACTTGTGCCCTCTTCCAGGTAGACTAATCACAGCTCCAGTTGCTTTAAGCTACTTAATTATTGCCCTAATGGTGGAAAAAAGAAGTTTCAAACATTTTTCCATAGCCATTGTCTGATTTATGAAGGTCCTTTTGTCTCATTTAATTTGTGTGTTCTCTGATCTTCCCTGAGTTGATGACTAAGGGGTTTTGGCCTGTGTTTCACCTCATATTTATACCCCAATGAAACAGGAAGTTGAGACTGACCACTTAGGTGCCCTTTAAAAAAGTCAAATTTGAATGGGAATATACTTCAATTAGGTTTTGTTTGTAACCATTTCAGTTTTTTTATTTATTTAAATATATTTTTTTAAGTTTATAATGTTTTATAGTATCCAAAGCTGTGGAATAAGGATGCGATGCTCCAGATGTAATGCAGTTATGTGGTTTAGAGGTTTAAACCTGAGGTTTAAACTCCAGTTAAGCACACTGCAATTGACCGTAGAAAAAAAGCAGCAAATCCCGTGTTAATATGGTAGGCCTACTTTGGAAACCCATAGCCCATAGGCCCTATTAATACGCAGCTGCGTACTAAAAACGGCACGCTGCAATCGGCACATGGGGTATAGTGATGGGAGTGTTATAGGCTACTGTCGGATTTTGTATCGAATAAACTTCCCCCTTACTTCCAGATTGTCTGCGAGCATTTCCGAATTACTGTCCCAGTTGCGCAAATTTTATCAATGATTTGGAATCATACACCCGGAACTGTCGAACAGTTTTGTCCCCAGTAGGGAAGACTTTCGCTGTTGCTCCTGAGGAAACTGGGGGAGGAAATAAATGAACTCGCTGGTTATTAAAATTTGATAATATATGATAATAATCACAGTATCGAGTTAACTGCATATTGCAATTGCAAGAGGTGAGAATTTCGTTTCACATTTTTCATTTTTATTGTGCGATTTACAGTTCATTTTTATTGTGATGTGGGAGTCATTTCTGGATAACCATGGCTAACCTAGCAAGCTAATTCTGTCAACTCTGGACAAAAGACATCAAGTAGCAGCAGGCACAATAAATGTTGCAGCTATCATGGGGAAAGAGTCATTAGGTGTTTGTACAGAAACGGGTAGCAAGAGTGTTGTCTGTTATGCAGCACTGTATTAGCTCAAGCTATGGAAATAGCCGACAGGCTACGTTATCTGTGATTGGTCAAAATGTTATTTGTTGGCTAGGTTGCTATCCCCCGCCCAACTAACTTGATTATGATGTGCGTTGCTGTGTTGCGTGTGATACGGCATGACAATACATTAACAAATGCTGGTTTTCACACATCTTAAATACAAGTTAACATTAGCGAAGCTATAGATAACCAGCAAACAGGAAAATTCTGTTCGAGAGGTCGCAGTGATGTTTATGCGATTTCCATTTGTAACGTTACAGCTATTTGAAAGATTTGCTAGGAAGCTGCTTGCCAAGCAATATTAGATCCTTTAAGTCGCATCAACGTAGTGCTGTTGGATCTGAACTGGTTTGGAACGTCAGACAGCCTGGCTGTGATACTAGTTAATTGCCCAAGTCCATGCCCATCAGTGAGCATTAACCTTAAAATTACAGTTTTACTGGAAAGTATCGGGAGGCCCACTGGACGTGCTATGTGAGACGTGGTGAATTTCGAATAGTTCCATTCAATCGCCGCTGTTCACAAAAATGTGCCCTCAATTTCTTAACAGTATTTACTACCGTGTGTATTGCATTTACAATACAAATGAAGGTATATATATATATATATATATATATATATATATATATATATATATATATATAATTATTATTTTTTTTTAATCACAGCTGACATGTGTACATACAACTTACAGTACACCTGGCCGAACGCTTCCGGCGTTTTCTTGACGTTGAACTGAGCAGGTCAGGAATTGTGACGTACGACATTGGGGCTGGCTTTTAAGGCTTACCAATAACCAATCACACCGATATCTATATATTAGCAAATGGCAGAGTTTGGAGAAATTTACAAATTAGAAATACAAAATAAATATGGCATTAATCACTGTGTTATGTTATTTTATTTTTTTTATTAAGATTTTAATTTTTTTTTTTTTACTGATAGTTACACACATAACATAATCACACGTGTGTGTGTGTGTGTGTGTGTGTGTGTGTGTGTGTGTGTGTGTGTGTGTGTGTGTGTGTGTGTGTGTGTGTGTGTAGGAATGCTGTGTCTGTAGGTCATGCTGTGTGTGTTTGTGCAGGAGAGCAGTTTGGAGAGGATGTGTTTGTAATCGTCCCAGAGGAGTTTGAGGCACCATGTCTGAAGAGGCAATCTCTGGGAGCGATATGGAGCCTGGCCTCGACACTGAGGAAGAGGAGGAGGAGGACCAGGAAGAAGAGGAGGAGGAAGATAATGATGGTGATGACGAAGAGGAAGATGCAGGTGAGTAAAAGGCTAAGTGGAGTCAAAACATTAGTATGCAGCCAGTGGGGAACATTTGACAAGGCACGGCGGATATTGTTCTGGAGCATGCAGGTTGGCCTGCACACCGGGGCGACGGAGTGCATCTGATTCTCAAAGTTGTGTGTGTGGCGGAGTATGTGAGCGGGAGCGAGCGAGGAGGGGAAGCCGATGTAATTTAATTAGAGTGATGAGCACTATTAGGACATTACCACTCCGCAAGCTCCAGTTCCCTCCGGTTTATATATTGTGATAAAAATGGACATCACATTTTTCTTGCTTAGATACCACATTAGTTTAGTTCCAAAAATATAAATGTATTTATCGTTTTGTTGGCCTATATGGAGAGTTGAAGTTGTTTTAATGACCTGTTGACATTTTCTGTACACAGAGAATGCACACATTGACAGCAATCTCACAAGTTTTTTTAAAATTATTTGCTCAAAAACAATATCTCAATAACAATATCCTCTGATCTACTTGGAGTTTGCATGTCTCCACTCCTCTCCAAAATAGAATGTTTACTGAACCGCAGCATCCAGACAGAACAAATCAATTCCAACAGTAGCTTATGACACCCGCAAACATCCTACATAGGTTGTCTTTTATGTGGGTGGTTTAGGTCTGATCGGTTGTTTGTAGTGAACGATTATTTTCTTTACCGTAATTACTTGAAATTTAGGCATGGCGACCCCTGCTTTTAACCCTTCCGCGCGTACCATCACAAATATGTGATCATTCCAGAACTGGCCCAAAAGCGCATCATCACAAATATGTGATTAGAACGTATCACAAGAACGTTCAATTGAGAATGTCGTCACAAGGGTCGCTGCCTTCTAAAGTGCAAACATGACTCTAATGCGGTGCCTACAAGTTATTTATTGTTGTACTATAATACAAATTATGTTACTATAGTTGTTATCATCAGAGTAGTCATCTAGTGTCTTTTGTAGCCTACTGTATTGGGTGACCATATATTATATTTTTTTAAAAGAGGATGGGGTGGCCGGATGCTATGCCATTTTAAGTATTATAAACAGTTATGAATAGGATAGTCTCAGCTTTCTGCCGATGACAATATTATCTTTCTACTCCAAATATTAAGTGAGATATACTCATTTAAATCTCGACTGTCACCAAACCATGTTGTTGATTTCTTCAAATAAATTAGAAGTCGTGATCCGTCGAGTTCATTAAAGGCTACAGAGTGTTAATTCAGACATATATCAGCATTAACAGTTAGCCCACACGTTATCTTGGACTTTGTGCAGAATTTAGGCATGTCGTTGTTTGTACCTTTGTGCAGAAAACTTGTCGATGTACCATTAGATGAACAGCAGGCTAAATGCTTTGAATTGCTGTTTATTTATTTATTCGTCACTCGACATGTTGCATATTTGCCGGGACCACAGTCAAAAAATAATCTGCTTTGAACTTACTTTTTGCTAGTTGTTGCTTCTCTGACATTGATTGAGTTTAAAACATGGGTGATGTCTTCCTCTGGAGAGTGTAGCTATCTGACCTAACTTCCCTGAAGTAAAGAATTGTGTGTAAAATTTCAAAACCAATGAAGTCCCCCTCCCGCTGGTGAAACAATATTGGCTGGGCGATAACGACTACGAGAAAGATTATACATTTCAGCCAACTGACCTGTATCTTTAAACATATCCACAGTTGTTCATTCATGAGTTTTGGGTGCTACAACTTGTACCAGTAAAAAGGGACGGGGAGTTAGACAGCAAGCATTTTACCGAAATTACTTGAAATTTACACATGCGCTTTCAACATCGGGGGATCAGGCAACCAGTCAGCCAACCAGCCAACCAGTCAGTTACCCACATTCAAACGTTTAGGCCCGCATGCGCTGTGTCTGGGCAAAAATAACAAGAATACTAAAACAGTTATAAAGAAATCATGTGTATACTTGTAGAAATATATTTCATGCCCCCTCCCCCCATCCACAGGCACACACACACAGACACACATTTTTTTAAAAGCAGGACAAAAAAGTATGAGTTGTGGATATTTTCTATGTAATAATTCAAAATGGACCTGTCCGATCTATAGAGCATATAGGAATTGGAGAGGGTGGGAGGGGCCAGGCAGTGAAGCACCTGGCTGGAAGTATGCTTGCTGAGTGGGAAAAAAAAGGTTTCCGCCTATTGAATTCAATGGAGAAAACAAGCTGATTTGACAACCAAAGAAAACCTAAATTAAAAAATTTTTGTGATCATAAATTGCATTATGTATAGCAGTTTCACCATCTGCTTTTCATATGAAACGTAACAATTGTTAACCAGGTTTTAAAATATCATTGGGGAAGCTTAATTTTCCCATTCGTTTTAATGGGAGCTCCAATGTTTTGCACTCAACATGCACAGTCCAGGCTTACTTCCGGCTGCTTCTCAGCTTAGGTTGACTGAGGGTGTGCTTTCCTGTCTAGTTAAATATGCATGTCTATGGTCCGGTCCAGCTCCACACCATTCCTACTTCCACCTGTGGTACATGTTTTTATCTACCCGCAAGTTATATATTTTTTGTGGGTTTTCATCCAAGCTGTTGTAGGGCTCTAGTCCGGACTGTATGCAGGTTTTTGCCTCCACCAATTACCCCTGATTCAATGAGCTAATTAGTTCCATACATTAAACTGGTTCACTCATACATTAGATCCTTCCCAAAGGGACACAAGAATATTCTTCAGCTGTCATTCAAAAAAAGTAGCCAGAATGTCAGATCATGTAAATGACTGGGCAAATGAAATAGGCATGAATCCAGATATATACAGCCCTTGTTGCTCACTCCTGGCATTGGTGGTGCAAACTGACTGATGGGAACATTCTCACTGGGTGGGGCTTGTCTCTGTCTTGTCTCATGCAGACGCACCCCAGAATTCCCCTCTCAGTATGGACAATGAATCTGGGGGAGGAGCCAGCACAGAAGGACAGCAGAAATCGTCCTCAACCTCGCCACCCCACTCCTCCTCTCAGCCCAACCCCCCCTCTTCACCCTGCCCCCTCTCACAGTCCTCGTCCAGTCCTGACAGCCACAGCCCCTCTCTGTCCGGCACTAGGAAGAGAGGCTCCAAGCCATCACACCTGAGGAGGAACATCCGGTACCTGCTGCATCACACACATAATCAAACACAAACACACACGTACATACACACACACACACACACACACACACACACACACACACACACACATGACCGCACGCACACATACACACACATGCACGCACACACGCATACACGCACGCATGCACACACACACACACACACACACACACACACACACACACACACACACACACACACACACACACACACACACGCACACACACAGTATTGTGAGTATTTATCTCCTTGCAGGAAGCTGTTGAAAGAGCACCAGCTCGAGGCAGTGACTCAGGTTGCCCAGCAGGAGGAGCTAGAGAGGAGGAAGCGCCTGGAGCAGCAGAGGAAGGATTTCCCAGCCCCACCCCTACCTGAGTGCCCCCCAGGTAAACTCACGCTGTCACATATTACACCTGAGATGGAGACACATATAATTTCTGTGTTTCTGACCTTTCTTCTTCATTCAACGGCACTCTCGCGTTCCTACCCTGTATTTCTCTCTGTTTTTCACGCCCTCTCCTCTCCCTTCCTACCTCTCTCTCTCTCTCTCTTTCTAGGAGAGGTGGTTGTGCGTGCAGGGTCGGTGTCGCAGGCCCAGGTTGGGAGGGGAGAGGTGATCTGCCTTGACAGCAGCGGGAGTGAGGACGATGCTCATTCGCCCCCCCCACCTCAGCAGAGCAGTGAGGGTAAGGGGGTGTACGGGGCGTGGATCTGTAGTCTTTCAGCAAGGGTGTGTTCTGTAGTCTTTCAGATGGTTGAGAGAATTTGACTGAAGAACGGAATTAACGTTCACTGAAATCTGGCCCATATGCGTGACCACACCCCCTCAGAGGTGAGTCGATGTAGACTAGTGGGTGTAGTGGTGTTGGTCATTTCTTATCGTTCTACCTCCCTGAATTATCTGCCTCAGAGATGGATCGAGGATTTCCTCCAGTAACAGGGCACCAGCTAATGACTTAAGACTTTATAATAATTTAGGAGAAAATTAACAATTATTTTATTCTGAGTTCATTTTAATCGCTAGAGCCCAATTCTTAGAACAAAGAGACAACAGAATTTTGTTCTACAAAACATTTATTTACGATGAAGACAAAGTTTTATTAGAGAAAGATAACATTGCACTCTGACACAATGATTATCTTATGCTCTCATGTCTTTGATGATCTGAGGTTGTTGTAATCAGTCTGTCCAGTTCCTGTGTGGGACTGGGTTGAGGATCGCACTGGTCCAGGGGGTCGGTAGGAGCGGTGTCCTCTGTTCTACGTCGAATGGTCGGCCACGTGGCTGGGCAGTGTCTGGCAGCACGATGACGCAGAGGGAAATCTGGTTCTTCTTCACGGCAAAGGCCTGCTGCTTTAGATTTCTCACTGAAACCAGCGTCTTCACCTGAATATGCGGCTCTGAATAGTCTATCACGAATAATGGAGTGAAGAGAGGCTTGCCTTCTTGCAAATGCGAGTCTTGGCCTACTGGATGAAGTCTATTATGATGTACGATTCAAGGGCGAGGGCTGAATGGCAGAGCTCAGAGCTAGCTCGCTCGAGCAAATGATGAACTCTCAAAATCTCAAGTGAGGTTCCTGTGTGTTGGGACCCTATATCTAAATGATTAAAAGGTACTGATTGGCTCAGTGTGAATAAGACCATTTTGTCTGTAAGAGCATCATTAGAGACCTCAGTCAGTTTTATTATCAGTGAGCAAATTGCCAGCGACCGTTTTGCAAGTGTATCGTCAGCGGGTTTATCACCAGGAGTCCAGTCACCACAGCTGAACAGCATTGTGTTTGTTATTAGTCAGCTTAAGGGCATTGAGCTCATTGTCAGTGAGTTCAATGACATTGAGCTCATCATTAGTGACTTTAACATCATTGGTCACATCGTTAGTGTGTTTAGCATCATTGAGCTCATTGTTAGTGAGTTTAAAATCATTAAGCTCATTGTTAGTGAGTTTAACGTAATTGGGCACATCGATAGTTAATTTAATGTTATTGAGCCCATCGTTAGTGAGATTCATATCATTGAGCACATTGTTAGTTAATTTACTGTTATTGAGCTCTTTGTTAGTGAGTTTAAAGTCATTGGGCACATCATAGTGAGTTTAACATCATTGATTGTGTTATTAGTGAGTTTAGAGGGGCTATATGTAACTATGTATAGGTAACAGAAAATCCTTCTCATTACTGACACCGGTGGCCGTAAGTGAACTGCAGCCAGCAGCCTGCTGCAAGCGTGTTTCCTCACCCCTACACTGCGCAAAGGGAGCGAGCAACATTTGGTGGCTGGATAACATTAGCTAATACCCGGCCTGGATCCGGTGTTGCTTGGTTACGTTAGCTGGTAAAGTAATTTGTAAACAGCAATCTAGCCAACTAACGTTACCAGCCAGATCAGCCCCGGGAGTCGGGTTTGAATCGATGTAAGTTTGCTAGGTAACGTTATCCACTCAGACAGTATTTTGCTAGTGATAGCATTCACCTTTGTGTACGCCCAAATGGGCTTCAGTCGATAAAATTTTATTTATCTTCGCCTTTGGTGGACTCGACGATGGTGTTGGAATGGGAGCTGGTCGTTTGCTGGTTGACTGGTCTATTTCTCAGCAGCTAGCTAGTGTTACAGGAGTTCGCTAGCCCTCTAGTTTATGCTGTGGGTGGCGGGCCAGAGAGAGCGAAGGCACTCGCAAACGCGCTTAGGCGTCACATCCTTCATTCACTAAATAATTATCCCAGCAAAGCGAGCCCTTGTGCTCTTATGTGCAATGGAGAAAGTTGGGGAAGGTCAAATTGTTTATATTACTTTACAATCTGTTCATACATTCGCAATTGAAAGCGATTCATCCATGTAAAAATCTTACATATAGCCCCTTTAATGGCATTGAACTCATCATTAGTGGGTGTAAGGTCAGCCAGTGCATGGTCAGCCAGTGCATGGTCAGCCAGTGCATGGTCAGCCAGTGCATGGTCAGCCAGTGTGACCTTTGTGTCATCTTCAGTGGGCTTCTGACAGGACTGTCTGCCCCGCTCAGACGTGATCGAGCTCAGCTCTGGTGAGGACGATGCTCTACGGATCAGCAGCGAGTCAGCCAATGAGGAGGAGGACACGCCCGGGGCAGAGGAGAGTGGTGGGGCCCACATCAACGATGACCTGAACCAACCCGATGCACTGGGCCGCGTCCTTGTCAACATCAACCACCCAGCCAATGAGAAGGACCTGTTCCTCTCGCCACAGCTTGCACGTGCAGTTAAACCACACCAGGTACAGTAACCACATCTCTGAGCTACAGGCTGTGTGTGTGTGTGTGTGTGTGTGTGTGTGTGTGTGTGTGTGTGTGTGTGTGTGTGTGTGTGTGTGTGTGTGTGTGTGTGTGTGTGTGTGTGTGTGTGTGTGTGTGTGTGTGTGTGTGTGTGTGTGTGTGTGTGTGTGTGTGTGTGTGTGTGTGTGTGTGTGTGTAACTCAGTGCGGTGGGGTTTTTTTTCTCAGATCGGTGGGATCCGGTTTCTGTATGATAACCTGGTGGAGTCGCTGGAGCGCTACGCTAACAGCAGTGGCTTTGGCTGCATCCTGGCTCACAGCATGGGCCTGGGGAAAACCCTGCAGGTCATATCCTTCATCGACGTCCTGCTGCGCCACACAGGGGCTCGCACTGTGCTGACCATCGTCCCTGTGAGTCTCTCTCACATATGCTGTCCCTTTCTGAGTCGCCTTTTCTTTCTATCTGTCACATGCTGGTTTTCTTTCTCACACGCCCTTTCTTTCTCAGGCACACTTTTTTTTGAGTTGTCACACATCTCTCTGTCTCTCTCACATTCCACCCTTTCTTGACAGACTGCAGGTTCACTTGTCACCCCCCGCCTCTCTCTCCTTCTGTCTGCCTCTCTTGCTCATTATCTGTTCCTGTCTTTCTGGCTCTGCTCCCTCTCTTTTTCTTACCCATAATAAGCCAATGAATCTGGCAAAGGCTAACTGAGAGAGTGTGAGTGTATATGTTTGCACTCCTGTGAAGACATTGAGAACACTTAACGGCGATGTGTCTGGTGTATGTTTCTGGTGATTATGCGTGAGTATCAGCATGTGTGTGTATGTGTGAGTGTATGCGGATCTGTGTGATTGTTACCAGGCTGGTCTCTCCTGTAGGTGAACACACTGCAGAACTGGCTGGCTGAGTTTAACATGTGGCTGCCGGCCCCTGAAGCCCTGTCCATGGAGAACGATCCGGAAGCCATCGCTCCCCGCACCTTCAGGGTGCACCTCCTGAGCGACGAGCAGCGGTGAGCCGGAGCGGTGAGCTTTGTGTGTTAGGTGTGTAAGCGCAGTGTGTGGTGCGTTTTAGGTGTGTAAGTGTGGTGTGATTTAGATACATACGTTTTTTGTGTGGTGTGTTTTAGTTGCATAAGCGCAGTATGTGGGGTGTTTTAGGTGTGGAACCACAGTGTGTGGTGTGTTTTAGTTGCATAAGCGCAGTATGTGGTGTGTTTTAGGTGTGTTAGCACAGTGTGTGGTGTGATTTAGGTGTGTTAGCGCAGTGTGTGGTGTGATTTAGGTGTGTTAGTGCAGTGTGATGTAGGTGTGTTAGCGCAGTGTGTAGTGTGATTTAGGTGTGTTAGTGCAGTGTGTAGTGTGATTTAGGTGTGTTAGTGCAGTGTGTGGTGTGATTTAGGTGCATAAGTGCAGTGTGTGGTGTGATTTAGGTGCATAAGTGCAGTGTGTGGTGTGATTTAGGTGCATAAGTGCAGTGTGTGGTGTGATTTAGGTGCATAAGTGCAGTGTGTGGTGTGATTTAGGTGTGTTAGCGCAGTGTGTGGTGTGATTTAGGTGCATAAGCGCAGTGTGTGGTGTGATTTAGGTGCATAAGTGCAGTGTGTGGTGTGATTTAGGTGCATAAGTGCAGTGTGTGGTGTGATTTAGGTGTATAAGTGCAGTGTGTGGTGTGATTTAGGTGCAAAAGCGCAGTGTGTGGTGTGATTTAGGTGCATAAGTGCAGTGTGTGGTGTGATTTAGGTGCATAAGTGTAGTGTGTGGTGTGATTTAGGTGCATAAGTGCAGTGTGTGGTGTGATTTAGGTGCAAAAGCGCAGTGTGTGGTGTGATTTAGGTGCATAAGTGCAGTGTGTGGTGTGATTTAGGTGCATAAGTGCAGTGTGTGGTGTGATTTAGGTGCATAAGCGCAGTGTGTGGTGTGATTTAGGTGTGTTACCGCAGTGTGTGGTGTGATTTAGGTGTGTTAGCACAGTGTGTGGTGTGATTTAGGTGCATAAGTGCAGTGTGTGGTGTGATTTAGGTGCATAAGTGCAGTGTGTGGTGTGATTTAGGTGCATAAGCGCAGTGTGTGGTGTGATTTAGGTGCATAAGTGCAGTGTGTGGTGTGATTTAGGTGCATAAGTGCAGTGTGTGGTGTGATTTAGGTGCATAAGTGCAGTGTGTGGTGTGATTTAGGTGTGTTAGCGCAGTGTGTGGTGTGATTTAGGTGTGTTACCGCAGTGTGTGGTGTGATTTAGGTGCATAAGTGCAGTGTGTAGTGTGATTTAGGTGTGTTAGCACAGTGTGTGGTGTGATTTAGGTGCATAAGTGCAGTGTGTGGTGTGATTTAGGTGCGTAAGTGCAGTGTGTGGTGTGATTTAGGTGCATAAGCGCAGTGTGTGGTGTGATTTAGGTGCATAAGCGCAGTGTGTGGTGTGATTTAGGTGCATAAGTGCAGTGTGTGGTGTGATTTAGGTGTGTTAGCGCAGTGTGTGGTGTGATTTAGGTGTGTTAGCACAGTGTGTGGTGTGATTTAGGTGCATAAGTGCAGTGTGTGGTGTGATTTAGGTGCATAAGTGCAGTGTGTGGTGTGATTTAGGTGCATAAGCGCAGTGTGTGGTGTGATTTAGGTGCATAAGTGCAGTGTGTGGTGTGATTTAGGTGCATAAGCGCAGTGTGTGGTGTGATTTAGGTGCATAAGTGCAGTGTGTGGTGTGATTTAGGTGCATAAGTGCAGTATGTGGTGTGATTTAGGTGCATAAGTGCAGTGTGTGGTGTGATTTAGGTGTGTTAGCGCAGTGTGTGGTGTGATTTAGGTGCATAAGTGCAGTGTGTGGTGTGATTTAGGTGCATAAGCGCAGTGTGTGGTGTGATTTAGGTGTGTTACCGCAGTGTGTGGTGTGATTTAGGTGTGTTAGCACAGTGTGTGGTGTGATTTAGGTGCATAAGTGCAGTGTGTGGTGTGATTTAGGTGCATAAGTGCAGTGTGTGGTGTGATTTAGGTGCATAAGCGCAGTGTGTGGTGTGATTTAGGTGCATAAGTGCAGTGTGTGGTGTGATTTAGGTGCATAAGTGCAGTGTGTGGTGTGATTTAGGTGCATAAGTGCAGTGTGTGGTGTGATTTAGGTGTGTTAGCGCAGTGTGTGGTGTGATTTAGGTGTGTTACCGCAGTGTGTGGTGTGATTTAGGTGCATAAGTGCAGTGTGTAGTGTGATTTAGGTGTGTTAGCACAGTGTGTGGTGTGATTTAGGTGCATAAGTGCAGTGTGTGGTGTGATTTAGGTGCGTAAGTGCAGTGTGTGGTGTGATTTAGGTGCATAAGCGCAGTGTGTGGTGTGATTTAGGTGCATAAGCGCAGTGTGTGGTGTGATTTAGGTGCATAAGTGCAGTGTGTGGTGTGATTTAGGTGCATAAGCGCAGTGTGTGGTGTGATTTAGGTGCATAAATGCAGTGTGTGGTGTGATTTAGGTGCATAAGTGCAGTATGTGGTGTGATTTAGGTGCATAAGTGCAGTGTGTGGTGTGATTTAGGTGTGTTAGCGCAGTGTGTGGTGTGATTTAGGTGCGTTAGCGCAGTGTGTGGTGTGATTTAGGTGCATAAGTGCAGTGTGTGGTGTGATTTAGGTGCAAAAGTGCAGTGTGTGGTGTGATTTAGGTGCATAAGTGCAGTGTGTGGTGTGATTTAGGTGCATAAGTGCAGTGTGTGGTGTGATTTAGGTGCATAAGTGCAGTGTGTGGTGTGATTTAGGTGCATAAGTGCAGTGTGTGGTGTGATTTAGGTGCATAAGTGCAGTGTGTGGTGTGATTTAGGTGCATAAGTGCAGTGTGTGGTGTGATTTAGGTGCATAAGTGCAGTGTGTGGTGTGATTTAGGTGCATAAGTGCAGTGTGTGGTGTGATTTAGGTGCAAAAGCGCAGTGTGTGGTGTGATTTAGGTGTGTTAGCGCAGTGTGTGGTGTGATTTAGGTGCATAAGTGCAGTGTGTGGTGTGATTTAGGTGCATACGTGCAGTGTGTGGTGTGATTTAGGTGCATAAGTGCAGTGTGTGGTGTGATTTAGGTGCATAAGTGCAGTGTGTGGTGTGATTTAGGTGCATAAGTGCAGTGTGTGGTGTGATTTAGGTGCATAAGTGCAGTATGTGGAGTGATTTAGGTGCATAAGTGCAGTATGTGGTGTGATTTAGGTGCATAAGTGCAGTATGTGGAGTGATTTAGGTGCATAAGTGCAGTATGTGGTGTGATTTAGGTGCATAAGTGCAGTATGTGGAGTGATTTAGGTGCATAAGTGCAGTATGTGGAGTGATTTAGGTGCATAAGTGCAGTATGTGGAGTGATTTAGGTGCATAAGTGCAGTATGTGGTGTGATTTAGGTGCATAAGTGCAGTATGTGGAGTGATTTAGGTGCATAAGTGCAGTATGTGGAGTGATTTAGGTGCATAAGTGCAGTATGTGGAGTGATTTAGGTGCATAAATGCAGTATGTGGTGTGATTTAGGTGCATAAGTGCAGTGTGTGGTGTGATTTAGGAGCATAAGTGCAGTATGTGGAGTGATTTAGGTGCATAAGTGCAGTGTGTGGTGTGATGTGGGTGCGTTGGCACAGTGTGATGTGGGTGCGTAAGTGTGCAATAGAGTCTGCCTGCAGACCTCCACTGTCAGGCCACTGTCAGGCCACTGTCAGGACCGGCGTTTGCTAGGCGACGAAGTAAACGGAAGCAGCCAAACACAGGGAGGTGTATGGTGTGCAAAGTGTTGTATGCAGTGTGTATGAAGCTGTGTCAATGTGCTGTGTGTTTTTTGTACCCGCAGGACCACTGTGTCACGGGCTAAGGTTGTGAGTGAGTGGTCAGAAGGGGGCGGTGTGCTGCTCATGGGCTACGAGATGTTCCGGCTGCTCTCCCTGAAGAAGAGCTTCGTCAGCGGGAGGAAGAAGAAGACCAAGAAGCCCGTGGGGCCGGTCATCATAGACCTGGATGAGGAGGAAAGACAACAGGAGCTGCTGAAAGGTCTGACCCCCTGACCCCTTGACCCACTGACCCCTCATATCTTGCCACAGAGCAGTACAGTGCTCTGCTTGTGGGGGTGTGAAAATGCTCAGAAACATTGGCTGTGTCAGAAATGGCTCAATACTCCCCTTCAGTGAATGTCCATATAAGGCACTAAATAGTGTACTAAATAATGAATAAATTCAGACAGCAGACATTGTCTTTTGTCATCATTCAACGTCGTCCAGTAGGGTTCAAGTCTGTTACATATACTGTAGCTACAAAACCATTAACATAACCATTACTGGACAGACTGGTGTAGGGTTTTAATAAAATAGGTTTTTTTTTTCAAAAAAGCTTCACAATCAGTTAGCAAAGCATTATGGTTCACTTCCACTAGTGACCACAGTTGCTTACTAGATGTTACAGTGCATTGTGGGATATTTTAGTGCCCTAAAACGTATGAAAAATTTGATTTGAGAATTTGGACACTAGACCAAGATGGCTGACTGCCAAAATAGTAAAGTATGGCCAGCACCGAATACGATCCCTGTCCCCTGTCTACTCAGACCCCTGTCTACTATGTGCCCTGTCCCCTCACTTTGCAAGCAGTGTGCAAAAGAAATCCTGCAAAACTCTTTCCAAACTAGTGAGGAAGTAATTATTTTATTGAGAATATCAATCAGTTTACATGATGATGGTTATAAAGTGTAGATTACGAATGAAGATAGAATTAACAAAAATAAAACGAAAGTAGTTTGTAATATGTCCCGCTCTTGTAATACAAGTTGTAGTTTTTACTTCCGGTTTACTTCCCGAAATTGTCGGATGAGTGCACAGTTCTGTGGATGAGTGTGCTCCTGAATCCCCTCAAAAAACCCCTGGAAATAAGGGTTTCATCCTGGTATTTTAAGCGCCCTCATTTGTGAGAAAATGTCGCCCACTCAAAAGCTTTTTTGATGAAGTTGACTCAAATATGCGCCCTCAAAGGGGTGAAGGGATCATATTCGGTCACGGCCATGGTCTATTCTCATTTCCGTGACAATTGCAGCTGTTTAGCACATTGGCCATGTCTGCTTATATTATCTTACTGCCATAAATATATGACCGTATGGCGAAGTAGCCTACTATAAAAGTAAAGCCAATGTTACTATTGACTCCAAATAATTACATATAATGAAACACAAGCGTGACAGAATTCATTCGCCAGCAAACATGCAAATGACTCGCTACCGTAAGGATGCTAGTTAAACAAACTATTGATGAAATATGCAATATGAAATTTTCACATTTATCTAGGTTATTAACGCATAATAAAAAGACTAAAACCGGTAAGATGGGCTGGGAGCCATTTTTGACACAGCCTTTGTGTCTGTTAGTGATACTGACACTTTCAGTCAACTACGACCTCCCTCCCTCCCACATTCCCTTACTTTTCATCTCGCCCACTGTCGCTCGATCTCTCACTCCTTCCCTGTCTCCCTCCCCCACCTGCCCCCTGCCCCCCACTCCCTTTTTGTGCTCAGATATCGAGAGGGCTTTGTCACAGCCTGGTCCCGATGTGGTCATCTGTGATGAGGGTCACCGGATAAAGAACTTCCACTCTAGCACGTCTCAGGCCCTGAAGAGCGTGCATTCTCGGCGTCGGGTGGTTCTGACGGGGTACCCCCTGCAGAATAGCCTGATGGAGTACTGGTGCATGGTGGACTTTGTGCGCCCCGACTTCCTGGGCTCCCGGCAGGAGTTCAGCAACATGTTCGAGCGCCCAATCCTGAACGGGCAGTGCATGGACAGCACCTCGCAGGACGTCCGGCTCATGAGATACCGCAGCCATGTCCTGCACAGCCTGCTGGAGGGCTTTGTGCAGAGGTGAGAGAGATTGCCCTGCTGGTGCAAAGGGAAATGCTGCCATTAACAAGCTTCAGAAAGAGGGCAGTTCTTCTGTTGGTCTGACTTACCTTAATCTGTTGGTTTAGTAATTACATTATAGGTATATATCAAACGCTCTCATCCAGAGCGACTACTGTTTACTGTATTTCTACATGGTATCATAGTATACTGAAGCAATTCAGGTTAAGTACCTTACTCAAGGGTACAACAGCAGTATCCTACTTGGGATTCAAACCTGCAACCTTTAGGGTACAGCCCAGTTGCTTAACCATTAAACTACACTGCCACCCTAGTTAGTCTGGTGGTCTGCTGTTTGTCTTTTGGTGTTGCAGTTTATATATTTATTCTTCAGTTAATCTGTTGGTTTTTGCAGATAACCAGTAGATCTGTCTGCGGTTACAGGCGCGGTCATGATGTGTTGAAGACCCACTTGCCGTTGAAGGAGGAGTCTGTGATCCTGGTGCACCTGTCCCCCCTCCAGAGGGCGCTGTACACCCAGTTCATGAGGCGCTTCCGGGAGGCGGGCAGCAGTGGCTGGCTGGGCCTCAACCCCCTCAAGGCCTTCTGCGTCTGCTGCAAGGTGAAACCATGGGAGACCATGCCCCTCTTGCCCTAGCCCCCCCTACAGGAAATGCACACTCCCCTGGAACTTGGCCTGTGTTGTAATAAAGTGTGTTTGTGTTGGTGTGTTTTCCCTGTAGATCTGGAACCACCCGGATGTGCTGTTTGAGGCTCTTCAGAAGGAGAATCTGGCCAATGAGCAAGACTTGGATCTAGACGACCCCACTCCTAGTCTGAAGACCAAGCCTCCAGACTCCTCCCACAGTAAACTGGGAGTGGCGGGACTGAGTCTGGGCTTGCTTCAGGACAGGTCCAACCAAGTCATCACCTATGAATGGGTATGGGTACAAGACCAACACACGCGCACACACACACGTCCTACTCTTAGTAGACGATAACTCAAACCAATCAGTTTATCTCTCTGTTCTCCCATCTCTCTCTCTCTCTCTCTCTCTCTCTCTTTCTTTCTCTCTCTCAAGGCAAAGGATATCATGGCTAATTACCAGACGGGTGTTTTGGAGAATTCTGCCAAAATGGTGCTTCTCTTCCACCTGATAGAGGAAAGTGTAACTAGAGGAGACAAGATCCTGGTTTTCAGGTAAGCAACGCTTATATAGCACTTTGTGTGAGTGGAGCCAGTTAGGCTCAGACATGATTAGAGGGTAATACTGAGAGAGTCGGTTAGGTTAGGTTATATAGTATAGTAATTATAATCATAGTAATTAAACGTTATTCACTATAATGCAACTGTAGAACTAACATCTCTGCATTTTGTGTGTGTGTGTCCATGTTTGTGTTTTTCTGGCAGTCAGAGCCTGTCCACGTTGTCTGTCATTGAGGAATTTTTGGCCAAGAGGCCCATGCCCCCCTTCGGAGTGACCGGTGAGAGTCACATCTGGATACGCAACGTCAACTACTACAGTGAGTGTGTCTCTGTTACCCAGCAACCACTACAGTGAGTGTGGCTCTGTTACCAAGCAACTAATGCAGTGAGTGTGGATCTGTTACCCAGCAACCACTACAGTGAGTGTGGCTCTGTTACCAAGCAACTAATGCAGTGAGTGTGGCTCTGTTACCCAGCAACTAGTACAGTGAATGTGGCTGTTACCCAGCCATTAGTACAGTGGATGTGGCTCTGTTACCCAGCAACTGGTACAGTGAATGTGGTTCTGTTACGCAGCAACCACTATAGAGAGTGTTGCTCTGTTACCCAGCAACTACTACAGTGAGTGTTTCTGTTGCCTAGAAACTGGTACTACAAGCAATAGACAGTGTATCACTGTCAGTGTGATTTGTAGAAAACTCATAGATTGCCATTGTTCGTTCCTTTGATGGAGTAAAGGAATTGGGAATGCAGGCAATATACAAGCAATCAGTGATTGGTGAGGTGGGTCATGTAATGATGACGTCTCTGTAGGGTTGGATGGGAGCACATCATCCTCAGAGAGAGAGAGACTCATCAATCAGTTTAACAGCCCAGAGAACAACACTACCTGGCTCTTCCTACTGTCCACCAGGTCTGTATAACACTCATACACATACTCACTCACTCAGTCATTCATATACTCACTCACTCAGTCATTCATATACTCACTCACTCAGTCATTCATATACTCACTCACTCAGTCATTCATATACTCACTCACTCAGTCATTCATATACTCACTCACTCAGTCATTCATATACTCACTCACTCAGTCGTTCACATACTCACTCACTCAGTCATTCATATACTCACTCACTCAGTCATTCACATACTCACTCACTCAGTCATACACATACTCACTCACTCAGTCATTCACATACTCACTCACTCAGTCATTCATATACTCACTCACTCAGTCATTCACATACTCACTCACTCAGTCGTACACATACTCACTCACTCAGTCATTCACATACTCACTCACTCAAGTCATACACATACTCACTCACTCAGTCATTCACATACTCACTCACTCAGTCATACACATACTCACTCACTCAGTCATACACATACTCACTCACATGCATATTCCCACACACACACATACACACACGCACACTCATACACATACTCACTCACTCAGTCATTCACATACTCACACGCATATTCCCGCACACATACACACACGCACACTCAAACACATACTCGCTCAGTCATTCACATACTCACTCACAGGCATATTCCCACACACACATACACACACTCATACTCATACTCAGACACTCACACACACACATACTACTCGTACCTAAGCACAAACACATACGCACACACAGTCACACATACTCAATTCAGTTTGATTAGAATTTTTATAGCGCTTCTTGCAGACACTGTCACGAAGATGCATTACATCATGGGCCTGAAAGAAGAGATCAGAGTCAATAATCTGTGTATTGACAGTGAAGCCATACATTTAAAGAAAGATTTAATCATTTAATTCAATTCGATAAAAGGAAGTCTTGTGTCATCCAAGCATTTATATCTTGAAGATAGGCCTCTAGTATCTGGACAACTTCACTGGGGTTAACTGATATACAGACGTGCTCAAATCTGTTGGTACCCCTGGTAAAGATGGGTAAAAAGGGTTATAAAAAATTCACCGTTTGGTGAATTAGCTTAATCTCACACTGAAAAAATGAGAAAAATCCAACCTTTAATTGACGTTCATTTATTATGAGAAAAAAATAATCCCTCATCAAGAAATAATTATTTTTAACAAAACCACGTTGGCCATAATTATTGGCACCCCTGCATTCATATATAGAATAAAGTATAAATTTTTAATATTTGGTCACATATCCTTTGCATGCCATGACTTCCTGATGTCTGTGACCTAACAACATCAAAGGACTCTTAATATCTTATTTTCTGGTACTCTTACAAGTGATACTATAACCTCTTTGAATTTGAATGGATCTCTATGGGAATTTGGGGGTGGGACAAGATTAAAGGGATAGTTCGGAATTTTGGACATAATGTCTCAATTACGACTTACCCATGATGTAGTTGATTGATAGAAAACCATTTTCAGCTAATTCCATGCTGTCCCTTCTTTTGGACATACACACATTGCTAATGCTAGCGCAACTCTAAGGTAACCGGTAGCATCCATTACCAAACGCACTTAAACACTCCACAGTGCACCCAAAGCAAATAAAATACGACGACAGTCTATCTGGGGAGCTTTACTACTTTACGTTACCTACAAATGTATTGCCGGCACTGGTCGACTACAACAACAAAGAAGAGCAACAAGTTGCAATGGCCACGTTCGCTCCGCCGCCGTACTTCCACAGAGAATATAGGTCAGCACAAAGTAAAGGATTCAACAATAGTTTGACTTCAAAAATGATGGTGTAAACACTCAAAATAACCCCGATAGACTGTCGTCGTATTTTATTTGCTTTGGATGCACTGTGGAGTGTTTAAGTGTGTTTGGTCGTGGATGCTACCGGTTACCTTAAAGTTGCTCTAGCATTAGCAACGTGTGTATGTCCAAAAGAAGGGACAGCATGGAATTAGCTGAAAATGGTTTCCATCAATCAACTACATCATGGGTAAGTCGTAATTGAGACATTATGTCCAAAATTCTGAACTATCCCTTTAAGCAGTAAATTAAATGGGAATAGTGTGAAACACATGGTTGGCTAAATGGCTGTAAGTCATCAAGGGTCTGAGGCATCAAATGAGCCTGAAATCATCACTCTGCTGCTAGATATGCAGTAGATATGGATGGATCACGTTAAGGGTTGTTTCTCCTGACTTATTTTTCCATAGAGTTCAATAGGAAAATGAGTCAGGAGAAACAACCCTTAAAGTGATCCATCCATATCCACTGATGACTTTATTTAAGTTTATGTTAATTTGTCCAATTACTTTTGGTCCCCTAATACAGGGGGGTCTATGTATAAAAATGGCTACAATTGCTACACGGTTCACCCAATATGGATGTAAAAACCCCCACATTAAAGCTGAAAGTCTGCACTTTAACATCACTGTCTATTTCAAATCCAATGTGCGGGAGTACAGAGCCAAAACAACAAAAACTGTGTCACTGTCCAAATACTTACGGACTGCACTGTTGGTGCATGTCATCTGCATAGCATGCACGCACAAACTCACACATGCACACACACACACACATACCTATACACGCATGCACACACACATAAGCACACCCGATCTCACACATACTCCCACACTCACTCGCACACGTGCTGATGAAAACTGTTCTGCGCGGTCGTCAGGGCGGGCTGTCTGGGGGTGAATCTGACGGGGGCTAACCGCGTGGTGGTGTTCGATGCCTCCTGGAACCCCTGCCATGACGCGCAGGCCGTGTGCCGCGTGTACCGCTACGGCCAGAGGAAGGCCTGCCACATTTACCGCCTGGTGTGTGACCTCACCCTAGAGAGGAAGATCTACGACCGACAGGTGTCCAAACAGGGCATGTCAGGTGAGAGAAGCCTGTTTTGTGTGTGTGCGTGCGTGCGTGCGTGTAATGTGTGCATAAACATAAGTGAGTGTCACCGTGTTACTACTACTTACCAAGGTATTTGGGAGTAGAGTATTTATGTGTGCATGTGTGGGTATGTATGACAGAATGTGAGTGCATGTTTGCGTGTGTACAAGTGTGTGTAAGTATTACTGCTTACCATGGTTACCATGGTAGTGAGGTTGGAGTGTTGGGGGAAGGATTAAGCCGCAGCCTCTCTCTCTCTCTCAGACCGCGTGGTGGATGAGCTGAACCCCGTGCTCAACTTCACACGGCGAGAGGTAGAGTCACTGCTGCACTTTGTGGAGGAGGAGCCGGGCCCTGCCCCCTTGCTCCTGGACCCCCATGACAAGATGGAAGACATCATTCAACAAGCCTGTAACATTTACCCCAATCTCATCACCAAGGTACACATACTCATGCACACCACACATACATGTGTACACACACATATACCTGTAACATTTATCCCCATCTCATCACCAAGGTACACATACTCATGCACAAACACACACACACACACACACACACACACATACGACTGTAACATTTATCCCATCTCATCACCTAGGTACACACACATACTTACACAGAACTGTTAACATGCATCAGTATCTTGTGTAACAGTAACAGAGGCGTATATTACATTGTGTATAACAATAGTGTGTTTAACAGTGTATGTAACAGCGTGTGTAACAGTAGTGTATATATCAATGTGTTTGTCACCGTTAGCATGTATAACAGTAATGTGTGGTCTCTATGGGGTGTTTTTATGCACCAGCGGCCGTTCCATCACGAGTCCCTGCTCATGGAGCGTAAGGAGACGAGGCTGACCCGTGCAGAGAAGAAGGCTGCCAAGAAGGGCTACGAGGATGAGAAACGCGCGTCCATACCCCACCACCGCCCATCGTTCCCTCACAACCGGCCATCTTACCCCCACTACTACCCCCCTGCTGATCACACCCTGGCCAACGCCCACACCTTCAGTCAACGCAGCTGGTGCGCCTCAAAGCTAATCTCCCTCAACATCACGTGATTTTTTTGGAGGAGACACTGTTTCTGAACTTACAAATGAATGAGTGAGAGCGTTATCCAGGTGTCTTAGCCAGGTGTCTACTTAAAGCACAGGCTGTGTTGTGGGTGCTACGAAAATCCAATATACATAATTGCGGAAAAAAAGGAGAGTCCAGTTTTTTTTTTAAGTTTAAGAAGGTTCATTTGATAGTATCTTGTAAAGAATCCAGGCATAGAATGTGGTTCTGCCACAGATGTTACAACAGACTAACCCGATGGCCAGCTCCTGTGTTTCTTCCATCCTCCATTTTCCTTAACAGAAGTCTCTGGTTTAGAGGTCTGCATCCTGACCACTGGGCCGGAAAGATATGCTGTGATTGGGTTGGGTATCGGGCCTATTTGGTGGATTTGTTTTGACCACGTTTGGCTATCCCGCATCACATGGTGGGCGAGGGACGAGCTCGCTGCTGGAATCAAGTATAAGCGGGCACCCTAATCAGCAGGGTGCATCATAAGCAAATCAAAAGGTCCAAAAACCAGCATAGCTCCAATTGGAACCACTCATTGGCATTTGACGTCATTCACAGTGCTTTGCCGACTTTCGCCTTAAGGCCTCAACCTGCTTCATGTGTTCATCCGTATGCCAATCCCTTTGCGGACACAGGTGCGCCGTCCGCAACAATCGAACATACATACTTGTCGGGCTGGTTTGGGTCAGCCCATAAAGACGTTGGGATTAGGCGGGCTCAGGCCTCATTTCTAGCCAATGCAGACCTCTACTCTGGTTTGCAACAGGAGATTACAGAATGTCAATTGAAACTGTATTGTACTTGCTCAGACGATTAAGAAGATGCATCACATTGGAATGTTTAAGCATCAATGGAGTTGACCATCTGTGTAGTCTGTAATAATATCTGTGTTTTACCTCAAGCTTTATCCTTGACCCTTACACATTACCCTGTCCTGTTCCCCCTGCACATGAGCTGGGGCCTGACTGACTCCTCCTCCACTCCTTCACCTGTACCCCTTTGCCAGCCGCCTCCTACCACGGCCAGATGAGAAGCCAGTGGCCAGTGTCCGCCCTGTCCAGGCCACGCCCATTCCCATGATGCCCCGCCAGATGCCCTTGACCCACGGCCCCTCCATAGCCGCCAGCTCCAGCACAGGTGTGGGCTTACCTGTCGGCTACCTGCAGAACGCAGGGGTTTATGTGCAGAAGGTCGTCACCACCACCGGTAAAGTGGCAACCAACATGTGTCCCACAGGTTTACATGGTGTAGTCATAGCAACCCATCCTCATCTTGGCAGGCCTCTTGCCTTTTTTGATGTTGCTCTAATATTGTTGTTGTTCGATTCCCAGACATCGTGATTCCAGGATCCACCAGTACCACAGACGTTGAGGCCCGAATCAGTGCTGGAGAGAGTGTCCATGTCATCAAAGGTTCCAAGGGTATATAAACCAACTACATCCCAATTCAGCTAAATCTCCTGCTGTTCAGTATCCCTATACAGCTAAACATTCTGTTTTACAGTCTCCATATAGAGCTAAACATTCCGCTGTTCAGAATCCCAGGACAGATGCATTTTATATTG
This sequence comes from Synaphobranchus kaupii, assembly GCA_029718625.1. Classification (NCBI taxonomy): domain Eukaryota; kingdom Metazoa; phylum Chordata; class Actinopteri; order Anguilliformes; family Synaphobranchidae; genus Synaphobranchus; species Synaphobranchus kaupii. Next base: position 91,391,778 of record CM056380.1, read on the forward strand.
AGTGTGTCATTGTTGGATGGGCCCTACTCCTGTGCTGCTGTTAGTGAGAGCTAACTAACGCCTACAGACTTTTCCTCCGCTTAGGAACCTACATCAGAACCAGTGATGGGAGGATCTTTGCCTTCCGGACCAACAAAAGTAGAGCAGGAGAGGAGACTCTGGCCACCTCCAGAGGTACCACCATTCATTAAGCTAATCAGGCCAGAGTAGGAATCAGACTGCTGGAGGTCAGCACTGGACTCTAGGCCTGTGGAACAGAGTTGGGGTAAATTATAATTCAATTCAGTCTGCTCAGGAAATTCCTCATACAAAATAATAGGCATTTTCAAGTAATTCATTGAATTTCAATTAATTTCCTGGATTGACTGAAGCAAATTGACCCCAACCCTGGTGTGAAGCAGTGGTTAGAGCGCAGAGCGGTACAGGTTTGAGTGTTGGGTAGTGAGTGTCATGTTTTTCTTCCCCAGCTTGGCTGTCTTCACATGTGCGTGCAGAACAGAAGCGTGTACCCCTGGGCGATGAGCCACGTCCATTTTCGCCGAACAGCCCAGAGCAGGAGCTGCGCAGATTCGCCGCTGTGGCAGAGGCGGGGTCAGGACAGGGGCTGGACACAGAGGGAGGTAGGGCCGGAAGCAGTGCACAGACTGGCCCAGACGCCCTGCCCAGCCTGGGCGTGGCTCTGGACCTCCGCTCCGCCAAGCGCCCGTCCAAGGAACGCCTCTGCAGATCGCCCTCCGCCAAGCGTCCTACTGCACCCCCTACCAATACCGGCACCCCCTTTCCCAGCTTTCCTCTGGGTGTCGGCCTCAGTCCTCTCGGGCCCACCCTCCTGGGCTCTATGCTCATGGGTGCATCCCCCTTCTTCCCGCCACAGGGACAACTAGGAGACCCGCGGTTGGTGTTCCCCGTGACCCCTGACCCCTTTGGTACTGCAGCAGTTTCCTCTGCCGCCTCTTCCTCCTCCTCTGCCTCTTCTGCAATGGCAGCCACTGGCCCCACCCTGACCTCACTGGCCATGCCCCCCCCTCGTTCTCCCGGCAGGGTTCCCCCTGTCCTACGGCCAGTCTTTGGTGTACCCCAACCCGCTTCTCTCTTCGGCGGCTTTCACCGTCCTCCAGCCTCCTCTCGCACCTCCCCCCATCCCTGCAGGGGGGCCTTGGGGCAAGATGGGGGCAGCAGTTCGGATGACGATGTAATTGAGGTGACAGGACAATAAGAAGCACTTTCTGGATCAGTAGGTGGGTACAGAGAAGAGGAGCTTGTGACACAAAACGAATTGAGACTAATTGAGATTGGTCTTAAGAAACCACGCCTTCACGCACACGCAAGTCCCACCCACATCCCATGCCCAATTGCCCATGCTTACACACCCTGAGGGTGCAGTGGGATTTATGTATAGTGGTGTCTGGCACAAAGACATTGAGCTGATGCTGAACATCTCACTTAAAAAAGTTACCATAATGCAAGCTGGACATGAGATAGAGAGAGCATGTAAAAGAGAATGAGTACCGTTTTGTTAGATTTTAACATTTGATGCAGAGTTTGCCGACACTTTTCAAAACTGTCCCAACATACTCCATTGCCAGCTATCATTGGACCTGCAGGGAATCCTCCCTCTGGGAAAGTGTCAGTACTCTCAACTTTGATCCCGTAGACGTAGAGGGAGAGAGTTTAGCCAGCTGAACAGAAAGGATGCAACCCCCCCCCCCCCCCCCCATTCTGTGTTGAGTCAAGCCTGTAGTGCATTGTGTTAACTGCTTTGGAAGTTCATGTGACTGGTATGAAACATTCCTCACATGCACCTTATGCACAAATCTTGACCTTTACCAGACCCACTGAGTGTATTTTGTGTAGAAATGTCTGGTCTGATGAGAGCTTCCCTTTGGTAACACTAACTAGCTAGCTACAAGGATGAGAAACCCCCTCCATTACTCTTTTATCAAAGGTTGATGCTAGATTGGATAGCCCGGAGGGACCTGGGCGGGACCCTGGGAGGGACGCTCTGCTGTGATTGGTTGTTAATCTAGCATCAACCTTTTCCCAACCCCTAAACATAACCTCACAAGAGTTCACGTAACTCGGGCTCATGCCCAAACTGTTAAGATAGTGTCCCAGGGTCCCGCCCAGGTCCCTCCGGGCTATCCAATCTAGCATCAACCTTTGTCAAAACTGCCATTCCTCAACCCCACCCACTTGCAGTCCTCTCCTGTAAAGTGGTCACTGCTAAACCCCACCCCCTTCAGTCCTCTTCTGTCCATCTGGCACTCCTAGACCCCACCCCCCTCCATTCATTACATTATAGCATTTAGCAGATACTCCTATCCAGAGACTGAGACTTACACAGATTATGTTTTAACCATTATACTACACTGCCACTCCTCTCCTTTTAAACTGTACTTCCTGCTGATATGGTAAAATGTGGCTTATACCCTTTCACTGGCCATTGGCTCCGACTACAACTGAATGGGTCACATGGCCCTGAGTCATTTTAGCAAAACAGTTCAGTTCGCTCCATCTCTCTTGCTCACACTCACAGATGGACTGGTGTGAGAACAGTCTCTTCCTGTAGAACATTCCTTTCTTACATGGGAGGACAGCTTTCAGGCAAACTGGGGTGAATTAGGAGATTTAAAAAAAAAAAAGACGAGCAAACATGGTTCCACACACAGGAAACAGGAAGCACACTCCAGACATACGTAAGGCTCTGTTGACATATTGATGACGTTGTAATGCTTTCATTAGAAGTGTCTTTTTAGTGACAATGTTTACCTGTTATTTTATTGTATGATTTTTTAAAATTATTTATTGTGCATATTTATTCATTTGTATTTTTTACTGTTGTACATTGTGAAGGATTTTGCAATAAGCTGTCCACCTCAGTCCTGATAATCTGGTGAGATGAAGAATGTGCATCTGCCCAAAGTGTATAAATCCTGGCCCATGGCCTCGTTTGGTCAGTGACATCACCGCTGTATGCCCTATCCGCTGAGAAGGTTGGCAGCATAAAATTGCATTGTATTGATTGTTATTTAATCATAAATAAACTTGCTTCCACATAGTATTCTGTGATTTATATATGTACTTATGTCCACCACTAGACTAGGGCTGCATTCCAATAGTCAAATTCGAGCAAGGGAGGATCCTTTCAATGGCCTGACCTGGAATTATTTCGAATTCCTTATATTGAGAAGGAAAGGAGCTTCACGATTCCTAACCCATCCTTCCACCAAGGATGCTACCCTTTTCAGAAGGAAAGTAGTATTAGCGCCCCACAATGTATGCCAATGTTTACATCATAAGCATCAGTTTTCCGGGACCTACCAAATTACCGAATGCAAACAACAATGGATGAAGCGAAAATATTCGGAGAAATGCCAGAAATCTAAATGTGAAATAAAACGGACGGTTCAAGTGAAACAGACGGCAACGACACACCTAGTAAACGCTAGATTCCTTGGAAATCTCTCCTTCCATCCTTTCCTTGAACCCCATGACGTTTTCTAGCGAGGTCAAGGAAAAGTTCCAAGGAAAGGAAAAACCTACACTGCCTGGCCAAAAAAAAGGTTGCACACTCTAATATGTCGTTGGACCGCCTTTAGCTTTGATTACGGCGCGCATTTGTCGTGGCATTGTTTCGACAACCTTATGCAACGTCACATTATTTATTTTCGTCCAGAGTTGCATTCATTTTTGGCCGAGATCTTGTATTAACGACGGGAGAGTCGAACCACTCCGTAAAGTCTTCTCCAGCACATCCCAAAGACTTTCAATGGGGTTAAGGTCAGGACTCTGGTGGCCAATTCATGTGTGAAAATCATTCCTCATGCTCCCTGAACCACTCTTTCACAATTTGAGCCCGATTAATCTTGGCATTGTCGTCCTGGAATATGCCCATTGATGGGATAACCTGCTCATTCAGTACATTCAGGTACTCAGCTGACTTCATTTTATTGCTGCATAATGTTGCTGAGCCTAGACCTGACCAATTGAAGCAACCCCAGATCATAACACTGCCTCCAGAAGCTTGTACAGTGGGCACTATGCATGACGGGTGCAACAGCGACTTTTTTTTTTGGCCATGCAGTGTATTTTTTGGACAATCCGAATGCAGCCTAGGTAGTGAGGAGCAGGAGTCTGGTAGAGTAGGTGGTGAGGAGCAATAATTGGGTAGATTACACAGGAAACCAAGTCGCTACATCACTGCACAAGCAGCTGTGTGCACACCTGAAGAATCCATACATCACAAGGCTACAGAACACACAGGTAACAAATATTTTGCCTGTATTGCAGAAAGAAATTGGTCATTCTAATCTATTTTCAATTAAATACTGGGCAAATGGACACACGAGGCCAAACAATATTCAGAATGTCTTTAATAAAATGGTAGAAAAAATATATTTCATTAATACCTATTTTTACAATGTTGTTTGTTCCTTTTCAACACTTTGTCAATACTGATGCATCACACCATATTTCCACAACAGAAATGTTCACCTTGATGACTAAATATTTTACAAACTAAAATGAATGAATGAAATGAATGACCTACTTCACACTTTATGCCATTTCCTTCCAATGACAATGTTTGCTCACATAGGTTATTATTGCTTCAGATTCACCTGTGGATTTAGTGTGTGCCATTACATGTACAATTCATATGAAAACCACTCTCGGCATTCAGGAAAGTTTTGGTTTTTATGTCACACTCGACTTATCTCTTTGGCACCTCATAATGCAATTCTTAATCCCAAAAAAATCAAATATTATAGTTCCCTAATTCTTTGCAACCTTCCTTTTTCCAGCATTTTGTTTGTTTGCTAAAAGATAAAGACTTCATTGTTTTAGTTGTAAGCGTTTACATCTTAAACCTCATACTTGTTTTGGTTACGGACATCAGGACCCACAATGCAGTAACACGGTCCTTATGAGCCGTCTTGTACGACAGCCACGCCGTAACTGCAGAATGGAGTGTAAAGTCACTTTGCATCCTCGTTAAAGAGATACCACTGTAGCAGATTATGAATTCAAAAAAAGCAAAGAGAAAAATCAAAACTGGAAATGCACTTAAGTCACAAGAGGGGGGGGGGGGGGGGGGGGACAGTAAGTACAGCAGTGATGTTGGAAGGGACAAGGGGGTAGTGCAGTTACGGGCGTAGGGCTTTTTTGGCTATGTATGCATTGGTAACCTGGCTCATGATGAGCAGCGCACTAAGCACCGGGCACGCTGCAGCCAGGTACCAGCCGGCCCCATGCACCGACGCCGTGAACCACAGAGAGCACATGCCCAACATTAGGCTGCTGCTGCCCAGCAGGTATGCCAGCAGGCCGGACGTCGCGTGGTAGCGTTTGAGCCGGGCCAGGGACCAGCCTTTCAACAGCCGGTGATACAGCAGCGGCAAGCCCCCAGCAGACTGCGCTGCCAAGCCGCATGCCGTGACCAGCCCGACTAGCCCGTGCCAAGTGGAGAAATGCGATTTGCTGTTCAGGTGCTTGTTATAATAGATGGCAGCCAGTCCCAGCCCAGCACAGAGGGCGCACAGGCACTGCAGGATCCAGTGGTAGCGGGCCTTGCTCTTGTGGGGGAACTTCTGAATGGGAGAGGAGTGAGGGGAGAAGAGGAGTATTGCCTCTGTCATGAAGAAAGAAAACTGGGGAGGAAAGGAAGGAGGAGGGCAAAGGTGAGGAGATGTGGGGGGGCATGGAGGGAGGAAAGAGAAGGAAGGAGAGAGCAAAGCAAAAAGGGGAAGAGATTAGGTGGATGAGAGGAGGAATAAATATAGTGGGGAGAAGAGTAGAGAAGAAAATGGACACAGATGACATCACAAACACGAATGCTCTCCTTAAGCATTGCATCAGCAGAAATGGAGTCTCATTTTTAGTTGGGAGCAGGGCATGGCTCTGTTGAGGAACTGACAGTTTTCACTTATTTCTCTTCCTTCAAAACGAACAAATACAGTTTCCCTTCAGCGATAAAAACTCAAGAGACTTTGCTCCCATGCCACAGTTTGCCCTCTAATCCACACGCTTTCATCATTTATAGCAAACGTAAAGCAGGATGCTTACCGCCAACGTCATCAGGAACGGATGCCAAGAAAACAAACCTGGAAAATCGATAATTATATTAGCAGCCTTTCTTTGCCTTAACGACAGCACTCTTTAAAATGGACAGATATTTCAGTGTCCTGTGTCGGATGCATGAGAGGAGCTGTGAGAAAAATGGTACGATCACAGAACTGTACTGTGGGTACGAATGAGAGATACTCACTGCTGCCAGGTCTGGCCAGCGCCGCGATGAACACTGTGAAAGACAGACACAGGACGTGGACCGCCACTCCACACGTCACTCGCAGATAGTTATAAATCTTGGGTTCTGTTTCCAGAACTGAGCCATTTGGTGGCTTCTTTCCTCGTGCACCTTGCCTGCTAGCTTTATAAAAACAATAATACACAAGAGCTGAAGATCTGCTTCACCCCGTGTGAACCCCGGTCGAGGAATCCTTCTCCCCACGATGGCGCCTGTAGCTAAAGATATCCAAACCCTAGAAACAAAATAGTGTGGAGTCATAACGTAATAAAGTAACTCCATTATTATACGTGAAACATTGCAGCCATAAAAAAATGCACTGTCACTATAACAAAACTTAAGTTCTGTGGTCACGATCATGGTGGTGTTGCGGGGACTAGCACGGAAAACACGTAGCGGAAGCACCGTAAAATACGTTATCTGTCGTATAGCCTACTTTGTAAATAAATGAAAGGTTATAGCAATTATTAAAAATTAAACTAACCTTATCTCTTCTATGCCACGCTGCTGACGTTTCAAAAGCGAAATAGTAGCCTATCGGAAGCTCGACAACCAAGCTCTGCAAGTAGGCTACAGGGCTGCCAGGCTGATTTAAAAATCCAAAGCCATGGTGACGTATTCTGGCTACAAAAGAAGGCAAGTCTCCATATAGCACCGCCAAAATTTAAATAGAATGCTCAAAACTGCGTTTATTTTGAACAAAAAAGGTTACAACTGATAACTGGCTTCTTACAACAAACTCATCAACAAGGATAGCCTATAGCCTCATATGACAAGTTCAGCTCCTCGATAAGACCATCTTGCTAGGCTATATTACAATATAAATTACCACTGTGCATTTTAGTTAACACGATTTTTCGTGGGGAAATGCCCCAAAATCCCATTTTTCCTTTTCAGTCTCACAAGTCAGTTCAAAGTCTGGATGGTGGCAAAATTGGTTTAAAGAGCCACACCTGGCAACACCGTATAGCCTACAGGAACATATCGGTCCAATCACAACTCACTTGTAAAGTCTGTCACGCCCATAGCTAGGAGGGAACCACGTGGCAGTAAATGTCTTCATTCATACTACTCATCCAGTGGGCTGTGAATCAATTAATTCTATGTCGTGAATAGTGGCACATGACTACGCCAGAAGCAGTTCGAAAAATTTAAGCTGCCTTTCATTCGTGTTTACGGTTGAGTTTAAAATCCACCGTCATTTTGCAGTCCCATTTTGGCTGTGCCTTCAACAGATTTTCTTACAGTCCCTTATTTGGATATATGTTGCATGTTTTTTATCACCAAATTATGTAGGACTATAGGCTATATAATGTCGATAATATCAACAAAATATTAATATTGAGTGAAAAAAATTAAAAAGTAAAGAAAAAGAATTGTAGGATATTGACACGTTTATTTGTCTCCATATCAGACAGCAGATTATAAAAATTAACAAATTCACATTAAACCACCATTGTTGAAGGTCATTCAATATTAGACTGCGGAAACAAAAGGTTGATGTGGCAATTCTTTAGTTTACAAATATCTTGCTATAGGCTACACATTTTTATTTCTTTCAAAAAGTAACCTAAATAACACAAATATTTATATTTATATTATATTTTATTTTAGAACTTATATTTATATTATAGCCTAGATGTGATTCTGCGAAACATCTGCAGCATTCCATTAGCTGGCTGCACGTGTGTGTGCGCGCCCGTGTGTGTGTGTGTGTGTGTGTGTGTGTGTGGTGTGTGCGTTAGCAGCTGCGTGTTGGCTAGTCAGCCCTATACTTTCCTCAAACTTTGGAATACTCACATATATTGAATACACATGGATAACTTGAAGGGTTTCTTCTCCTGACTTATTTTTCCATAGAGTTCAATAGGAAAATTTGTCAGGAAAAACAACCCTTAAAGTGATCCATCCATATCTACTGCATATCTGGCAGCAGAGTGATGGTTTGAGGTTCGTTTGATACCTCAGACCCTTGATGACTTACAGTCATTTACCAACCATGTAGGCTATTCCATACTGTTCCAGCATAATTTACAGCTAAATCTAGTCCCACCCCCCAATTCCCATAGCGATCCATTCAAATGCAGAGACGTTATAGTATCGCTTGTAAGAGTCCCAGAAAATACGATATCAAGAGTCTTTTGATGTTGTTGGGCCACAGACATCAGGAAGTCATTGCATGCAAAGGATATGCAACCAAATATTAAAAATTATTACTTTATTCTATATATAAATGCAGGGGTGCCAATAATTGTGGCCAACGTGGTTTTGTTAAAAATAATTATTTCTTGATGAGGGATTTCTTTTCTCATAATAAGTTTACTTCAATTAAAGGTTGGATTTTTCTCATTTTTTCAGTGTGAGATTAAGCTAATTCACCAACGGTGAATTTTTTATAACCCTTTTTACTCATCTTTACCAGGGGTGCCAATAATAGTGGAGGGCACTGTATATATACTGTATGAAATGATGAGCCAGTTACAGTAACATAGTTTCACATGTAAATAGAAACTAGCACAAAGAGACTGAAATGATGAAGGAATATAGCTCATCTTTAATATACTTGTTTCCACATAAGATTAGATAATGATTTGTTATTATTGGGCATAAAGTTGTCCTCCTATAAGATGAGAGGGGGGTGGAGGTGGTTTAAAATGTCTTATCCACTAATGTACTGATTAGCCTATGATTTGGCTTTATATAAAAGCATCTCAAATCTCATCTAGGGCTTTGAAAAAAAAAAAAAAATCTTCACAAAGTTCATAAATTAAACATTTTATTTTAGAAAATGCCCTGTGTGAGGTTGTGTAGAAATGCAGGAAATTAGTTTTAAAGGCCTCAAATTTTTCTGGGGGAGGACTCCCAGACCCCCCACTACTTCGTCCCCCGTTGTGCGCCACCAACATCTCTCCATGCCCTCCCCAATCAAAGCAGTCTAGAAACGGCCCTGGTTTCAAGCGGCCAGTGGTGCTAAAGATAGACTTTGAAAACAGTCTTTACCTCTAAGATTGTTCGATAACGGGAAACGAAGCCCTGGTCATTCCTTAATTTTCATATTTCCTGTTTTCTTGTAAAGTCTCTTTGTGACAGTGTCTCGGTAAAAGCACTAGGCCTACACAAGTACAATTTAATTAAATTGAAGTGAAATTAAGTGTGCCCAGATTTTTGGCACAGAAAGAAGCCTCCTTACCAGACTAGCTATCTAATATAGCTATCTAATATCCCATTGTGGTACATTACATAGAGGTTTATATAGCAACAAAACAGTGTAACCAGGGGCTAGTAGCACATAGTCTATAAAAAATGTGTGGATTCAGACCAGTGAAGTGATTCAGACTGAATAAAACCTACCCACAAACACTGGACTAGCCAATCAAATCTCACAATGCAGTGACAATCAGCAGTGACATTTTAGCCTCTTTCACACATGGAATCCGGAACATTGCCAGGTTCAATTATTCGGGTTAGGTAGTGGTTTTCCCCCATTCACACATCTCCTATGCAGAACATTTCCAGATAGATTAGGCAAGGTAGCCTACTAGGCAGTCTACCCGAAGCAGGAATATAGTTTTTGTTACACAAACTGCATTTGAAAAAAAAAAAACATGTAAATAAATGTGTTCACATTGTGGTAAACCAACGTCATATTTGTTGACATTTTTTAAAACCCATGGTTTTCTCTCTAACATGTGTGCAAGGCTACTTGCAGTGATCCCTCAAATAGGCCCAATACACAAAAAAACTAAGACATACTTACGATTTATGAAAAATATTGCTAACAGTATAAATTCCCAAAATTACCTAAAAATTCCTCAAAAATAACTTTTCAAACTCATCTGAAGCTTTCTTTCATTGCCATCTTATTACAATGTAGTGTAAAGGGTGAAATATTTTATGAAGTAAATACATATTAGAGAGAGAGAGAGAGAGAGAGAGAGAGGGGGGGGGGGGGTTAAAAACATGTATTTTATTTTAACTTAGTTTTACATTATTGACAGTGATTCATGAGATTTCGGGTTAGGAACTTGGGTTCCATTGAATGCTTGGAAACAAAACAAATGGAGTATTTAGGGATACCAGCAGAGAAAACCAAATTGGCCATTCAGAACCAATTACAATTATTTTCAACTAGCAACATAGTTCCTCGTCTTGTGACTCAGGGCTCTATGCCAAAGGCCAGTGTCAACAGGGTCAGTGTTATCCACAGCCTTCCCACAATTCCTCTCTTCCATGGCTAATAAAGAAATGGTGCTCCTTCTTTCTTTGTGGAAAATATGCTTTGATAGCAGGGATCTTAAGCCTGTATCCCTGATACATTTCTAACCTCAGAATTTACCACCTCAAACTCACCTAAATTACAGAACAGTTACCACTTCAAACTGACCTGGCTGTATCAAAGAGTAGCCTACAGTGTTAACATCTCAAGCTCACTTTTTTTTTTTTTTTACACAAAACTACTACCACACTTAAGGTGGGCATGGAAATTTATAGCACATAAATGTACTGCGCCCATATAATTATTCTAATGAATTGACTTTTGGTGCCATTTCATCCTCTCATTTGCAATGCCTATTCCTTATTTAACATAATTTTACATTTCTGGAAAAATTATCTTCTTAACCAAATGGACTATTTTCCTTCCGCATCGCCCTCCTTGTGTTCATCTCTGAGCAGTGCTGTGTGTAGCATGCTGAAGGGAGAAGGGAGTATACTTTGTGAGCGAAAACTGACTGCAAACTACAGACCAGTACCGCGACTGGCCAGGAGTCAGACTTCATATGAGTTGGACTCCACTGCACATCTCTACAGTTTGTGTCCTGTATTTTCAATCTGTTCGACACAGAGGGGTCACGTGTTTATACATGTCAATTAGCTCTCAAATGCCGAATAGGCCTCCAGATGATATAGCCTACATATGATATAAATTGCTTTGTTATATTTCTGCATATGTGTCCTTGTTCCTTTCAGTACCAGTGGAGACCAGCATATATTTTATTAAGTAGCGGAAATATTGAAGAATGAGCCTATTCATTTTCCTATCATCCTGGCAGAAAATAAACTAAATCCTCGGGAAAAAAGTCAGCGGTGTCTCAGATTTTGCGAAGTGGGATTTTGAAAATAACAGAAATGCAACTTTCCAGCCTATTTGATTTATCAGATGTAGGCTATTCATTCTTAGTATTTGGAACGAGAACCTTTGGACAATATTGCCTAATTTAATTTGTCCAGCATAGAACATTGATTAGCTTATTGATTATTGGTAGGCCATAGGCTATTTAGTAGCATACTGAGATATAGGCTACTTAGCCTACTTAGTTACATAGTAGCCTACTTGTGCTTTTTATTTAGGGATTAGGGAAACTGTCGGGTAAATAAAGCAGTGAGCACAAAATAGCAAATTATATTAAATGCAGACGGAATTAAGGGTGCCATGAAAGTGTATTTTACCGAGACAGATTCGTAGCCAGATTTCAGTTTCATCATCAAAACCAATTTAACTAAAACGCGCGCGGCATTTTCTTTTAAAGTAATTCGCTGTGCATCATAGAATTGCAGCACACGCTGTCGAGTCTGTGCGGCTGTGCAATCAATGTGCATGGAGGTAAACAGAAGGATTATCTTTATCTACGACATGCTGTACGCGCGGAGAAAGTGCACGAATCGTTCAGATGCTGTTCGAACTATTTGACCGTCCCTCGGTTGAAAACAGATCGATTGTGGACCGAACCTTGCTTGTTGTTTCTGGACGACCATTTGGAAGGGGCATGCGGTGTGCTAAAAACACCCATCAGGACCTATTCCGACAGAGTGAAGCAACGAGCCGCGAGAGCCCGACCTGAGCTATAGACAGTGGCCTCTGAACAGTGAAGGCACGTGTAGAACAGAAAAATACCTATAGCCTATTTTTTTATTATTATTATTATTAGTTTTTTTACTTTTTTTCTTCTTCTTTCACAAAACTGGACACAGCAGCTAAACACCCACGGTGCAGCTGCATGGAAATAATGTTTTTGCTCAAGACACCACCGTAACTTTTACATTATGGAAGCCCTTCCACTGTGGTGACCTAAACAGACGTTTGGAAAGGTTTGTATCTTTAGGCTACCTTGTAGCTCATAAAAAATAATTATATAATAAATCATATTTTCGCTAAAAGCTAAGTTTAACCAAGAAAAACACGCAATTATGCTTTTGTTGATATAGGCTACCATTTATATTGACCATAATTAATTGAGCGGAGGCTATTTAATTGTAGCCTATATGTTCAACCTTAATTTGGCATGCGTAGGCTACAATTAAATGTTCTTAAATAAACTCGAGTGGCGTAGGCTTATATGGTCCCCCTTAGAGTTAGAATTAACACTGGATATTTAACTGGATGTTAGGTTTATTACAGGACCGTTATTTAACAGTGGCTGTGTTCTGAATAACAGAAAGTGCTATCGGATATACGTAGCCTACTTGAGCCTATTATTTATAGGCTAATACTGAACATAAATTATCATATAATTATCAATTAGGCTATTATGTAGTATTAGGCTAGTAGTCTATTGAAAAATCATTTTAATAACGTTTTTAAAAACCAAACGTTCGATTTGTAGGGTATTAATATCAACAACAATTAGGCTAGTACAACATGCGTAGCCTATAGCCTCACGCTACAATTATAATGGAAAAGTTATGCCTTTAACTTAAAGGCATCCACTATTCAGGTAGCCTACTAGTGTTGAATACAGTGTCTTTGTAAGATCAAACCTGTTCACTTTCTTAACTCATATTTTCTATGGAGATTAATCCTCTGCTGTCCAGTTAAATCATTTCTGCTTTCAGTTTTGTCCCACTCGCATCTCATCTTAATGCTTTGGACTAAACGGGCCAACCTGCCTAACACATAGTCTAGAAATAGAACGTAGGCTATTCTAGATTTGCGAACCAAATTTATATGATCTTGGTTTCAGTGAGAAATTCAACTGACTGACATTTTAAGATACCACAGTGTGTAGGCTATATTTTAAGAGTTATGAAAGCAATGACGGACTGTGAATATGGTGTGACTGTTTTAAAAACACTGCACTGTCAGTCTTGATTCGTTGGTCCCTGTTCTGCGATTACTTCGATTCCTTAATCCGACTAATCTCTGACACAATGCTTTGGGTTTATCCGGGGCAGGTGCTTTATGCCTTCAAGCAGAGGGATTAAAGCGCTATCCGGCTTGATTTCTTTCAGAGTCATGGATCCAGTGCTTAATCATAATGCTTTGTTCCCGTTTTCGTAGATGTAGGCCTCATAGTTGTACAATTAGTAGCCTATATTTTCTAATTAGTAGCCTATATGTTTTTTAAAATGTTCTCTGTTTCCCATTTCTGTTCTGTGATGTTGCTGTTGACAGAGACGGTGGGAGAGATCAGGCTGTGGCAGGGGTTGTTGGTGTGATCGAGGGCAGTGCAGACAGGACCCAGTAGGTTAGCATGTCGCCGGTGGACCTGATTGAGCTACAGAACCTGAACCTGGACAACCACATAGAGTTGACCACACAGCCGGTGCCGCACCGGTCCCTTAGGAAGGTTCCACAGAAGCTAGGGAAGATTCAGGTGGTTAAGATGCAGGGGGACCTTGTAATTTTGGGGGACTCTCTGTTGAGTCGTTGGGCAGGGGAGGGGCACCGTTTCCAGCCCTGCAGCCATACCCAGCTGACCTGCTGTGACCTGTGTGGAGACTTCATCTGGGGCCTATACAAACAAAGTCTACGCTGCACATGTGAGTACTGACCATGTCACTCTGTCTGGCCATCTGTCTGTCTGTGAAATTAATGAGCTAATGAGGTCACACACAGAGAAAAACATACCCAGTACACTTACTCACTAACTCACAGTACACATGTACAAACACAGATATGCAAACACAATTGAGGCTCGTTTGATACTGCAGAGCCTTGATGACTTACAGCCATTTAGCCAACCATGGGTTCCATACTATTCTCGTGTAATTTACAGCTTAATGTAGTCCCACCCCCCAATTCCCATGGAGATCCATTCAAATGCAGAGAGGTTATAGTATCGCTTGTATGAGTATCTGAAAATAAGATATCAAGAGTCTTTTGATATCCTTTTATACCCAGTTATGATAGCATCACTTGTTTACCTGTGGAATGTTCCAAACAGGTGTGTTTTGAACTTCCCAGTCTTTTTTTTTGCCCATGTCCCAAATTTTTTGGAATGTGTTGCAGGCATCAAATTCGGAATTAGCGTATATATTTACAGAAATCTAAAAAGTCTTTGTACTGTTTTCAATTAAATATATGTAAAAGAGAATTTACAAATCACTGCTTTCTGCATTTATGTGCATTTTACATACTGTCCCAACTTTCTTGGAATTGGGGTTTGTAATTAGCTACACGATATGTCACATCTATGGTTCTATATCTATGATCCCTACAACAGTCAGAATTCTATTATGCACATTTATTTTTCCGCTAGTGAACTTCAGTTGTAGCTACCAGCAACAACAAAAAAGACATAGACAGTGGGGCAGACCCACAACACACAAACAAACATATCAAACAAAGACATTCAATAGAATCATTGCATTAATCAAACTAATTAAGTGAATTAAAGTGTAAAGTGGTGGCCTTTTGAAGATTGCCTGCAGTCCTAGATCAGTCCCGACATCTTCAACTCCGGTGAAGAGCGATGGTAAACTTTGTAGCTGCAGATCCAACGGACATTCCCGAGCATATGTTGCGGGTTCCGTACAGACTCCCGGTGTTTTGACAGCCTGCACCTTTATTGTTTGCGTTGGTTTCTGTGTTATCAGTGTGTGCTTCCACTGTCACCCTTCTCCCTGATCTCGTTTTAAATTTGCACAGAGTCCAAATTCTCCACAAATCTATTGAATCTTTAGTTAGTCATTTCTGAAGACGGATAACAAAATGGAGCGCTTACGCAAACACATTTTCTATGGATTTTTAAATGATAGCAAATTAGTTTTCAAACAATGACTATTGCAATTTCATATCTTTAGGTGTGGCGGCAAAGTCCGCCCCGCCTAATGTATTGTAGGGGAAGTACTGAGCTTTTCATGACGCGTTACCGAATGGCTCTATCGCCCCTCCCCCCAACTGTAACTCCTCCCTCCTCCCCCCTCCCGTCTGTGTTCTCTCACTCAAGCCCAATTTGCGTCTTTTTAAATTGTGAAGTTGGCGGAGACAGAACAAAAGCCGGTGTTTATTACCCCTTTAAAGGATAACAAAGCACGCTGGTTTAGCTACACCACACCCCCTTTTGAAATTCGAAAAATGCCCAAATCTGGGCGTGATAAGGTAATAATATAGGGGCTGATAATAATAATATAGGCTACTAGTAGTGATTAGTAATAATATACATTGTCTACATGTTTTCAACAAACATCATTTGAAAGATTGTGTCACTAGTCTCAATCTCAGACAAAAGTAACCTACCCCTACCACCCTAAGTAACGTTACAGTACCGGAAAAAACATCAGTGTATGTGCAGCTGCATCATGGCCATGTGCTTAGTGTGCCTGACTTTCATAAAGGAGTTGCCAGGTTTGAGTCTCGGCTAAGATTTCTTCATTTATTTTTATTCACATTACTTTTTAGCTCAAGAGAATGCGGTCGTTCAAACTTTATATGTCAAATAATAAAAATTGCCACATGGAACAACACATCATTTCAATTAATGTTTTAAACAGTTGACGAATAATTACACTCCAGAAAGTTTATACTTCGTTGTCAAGTTTACTTCAGAACAGGTTTTAAAATGTTCGCTGCTGCTACAAATTTCTCTAGAATTCACAAACAGACATTTATACCAAGAAACATAATTTTATACCATAAATTTATACCATAAAAACAAAATAGATAAAGGGAGGATGCATAAATTAATACAGATAAAAATGTCCATACATATGTTTGCCCCATTAATGTAGCCTACTGTATGTTTGTGGGTCTGATGACGCCAAATAAGTAATAGTACTAATTTTTTTAACATGTCAAATAATAGCAAATGTTATTTGTGAAAACAATTTTGTGAACAAAAGAATGTCTAGGCTCTGTAGGACCACACAGATTTCTATTCAAATATTCCAAATAAATATAATAATAATAATAATAACAATAATAATAATAATAATAACAATAATAATAATAATAATAATAATAATAATGCATTTTATTCATACTGTGCTTTTCATAGACCCAAAGCACTGGATGCAGACAGTTGTTCAAACATACCCTTACCCTATAGTCTAGTCATTTCTCTTTTCCATTTATAAGTGTAACACATCTGAATTGCAGATTATTTTCACTATAAATGATTTCCATTTGACAATCTGATGTGGCACATAAAGTTTGAATGACCACATTCTCTTGAGTTGGTAAGTTGAAAAAACAGGGCCATTAAATAATTTAGGAAAGATTGAGCAGCATTGCTTTGGAATAGAGCTAGTTTAATTAGTGTGAGCTACGATAGCCAATATTGTTTGTTGTAACTTGGCCTCTTTTTGATATCAATACTTTTAACAGCAGGCCTAGTTTCTGCAAGTTTTAATTAATTACTTACAGACAGTGCTTTGTAGGCTATGCGTGAGTAACTTGGCATTTTTGTAGATTGAAAATGTTTTTTGTTGAATTCTATAAACCTGGGACATTTTGAGGATGTGGGCAAGAAAACATTTTGTGTTGTTTGCTCGAAGGTTTGCCACTTGACAGAACTGACAGACATCAGGCAGGATAAGTGGCAGGGGGTGTTCAATGATGTACGTATGCCAGCAGTTAATGGAGGGGTTTTTATAAATGACCCTTACCAACGAGGTCTGGGTACCAGTGGAGGCTGGTCCATGGGGCTGTTGCCTCCAATATAGCTAATTTAGATCCAGGGAAGAGTACAGAGTGCCCCTTTTGCTTTAAAATAGAGACAGTTGCTCTTGTTTGTGCAAACCAGGGAATTGTGTGGGAGGCTGGGGGTTCAGTTTAGTTTTCCCTTATTTGTTTTTGGGCCAGAGTACAGTGTAGCCCAAAGCTGGCAGTTTAGATGACAAGGCGAAATATAATTCAAGCGAGTGGGCCCACAGGCCCGCTGTTGGTTTTCAGGGAGTGTGTGGAAGCGCGGTTCCGTGTGGAGTATGCCCATGCCCAGCTTCAAAATGATTTTAGCGGGTTTCAAGCAGTTTGGTGTGTGGGGCAAGCCTTAAGTGCTTAAGTACAGGGGAGGGTCTTGTTTTCCCCCTGACTTGAGTTTGTTAAGGAACTGGAGGTAAAAATATTGTTAGTTTAAGGGTGTAAGTATTGGAAAGAGTTGGGAAATGTTTTGTTTTCTTTCTTTTTTGGGCTTGTTATTTGTTTGTTGTTGTGTTGTTTTCTGCAGCAGAGTATTGAGACTGGTACTTCTGTTGGGGAGTTTTCTGTGGACCAAGGTACAGTTTCCAGCAGCGCTACAGGGTAGTACTGGTGAACTTTACATATCGTCAGGCAAAACCTGCAACTTGGCTCACACGCAGGAACATGCCGCGGTCTCTCTCTCTCACTCTCTTTCTCTCTCTCTGTCTCTCTCCCTCACACACACACTCCCCTTTCCTTGATAGATTGCAGGTTCACTTGTCACTACCGGTGCAGAGCTTTCATCCAATCAGACTGCATCCCTTTAACTGACCAATCAGATTTTGATGATGGCATTGTGGAAAAAGACACCAACGTGGTAAGGGAAACATCGTCTAGTGGAATGATAGAAATGCACATATGCACGCACAAAGACACGCTTTGTGCGATTGACAAGAGGTTGGGTGAATGAGTGAGGGTATTGTGTAATGATATCTACTGTGCGACAGGATGAGGAGATTGATTGGGGGAAATGTGAGCTGTCTGTCTCCGAGGTGGTGCAGAAAGTGAAGGAGTATAACGCCCAGATCAATGGCAACCTGCCCATGGTTCTGGTGAGAGAAACACACACACACACACTTTCAGGTTTTGTCACTTTCATAATGCTTTAACTTTAGGTGGCAGGAAAATTCTAAAACACTCCTGCAGAATTATATAACAAATACAGTATTTTCCAGAATGTCTAATCCTATGTATCTAAAACCTGTCATAAATCTACATTTGACCCAAGTCTGACAGACACACACATGCACACGTGCACACATGTTGTACACTGTGAGTAAGTTGTGCTTTCTGTGTTGATGCAGAGCAGAGATGGATCCTATAGCGGCTTCATAAAGGTCCATCTCAGGCTGGTTGGTTCTGGTTCTGTGCCCCAAGACCCAAAGCAGCTGCACATCAGCTCACGCACACGTGCGTGTGAGGTGATCCAGGCACTGCCGGCTGTGCTGAGCCAGGCCCATGCCCGCAAGGCTGCTCTGTACGAACGCACATGCCACCTGGGCCAGGGTGAGCCTGTGACAGACTGAGCTTAGCTTTTCCTCTGAATCATGCTGTGTTTTACTCTATGTGTCTGCATTTACATTCACATGCTAACGCTAATGCTGTATTTTACTAAAGCCCATAGAGAGAGAAAGCCTTGCCAACTCCAATAACTGCAATGTAACGGAAAAAAGTGCAATGGCATTCTTTGAGCATCAGGGGGCAGTGCTGAGGCACTGCTAAACAGAGTAGAATCTGGAAAAATACAGTACATGGAGGTGAATGGAGCTAAATGCTATAAAATTATCATCACAGTCGATTTCAAATATTTTCGCGGAACTGGATTATTACTGGCAATGTTACACAGCCTAATGCTTATAATCAGTAGATAATTATAAGTCGACATGGAATCGATGGTTGTGTTATGAATGATCTCACTTTCAAAACATTTCCACTAGCATTGATGCTATGCAATGTTGATGAATTCGCCGGTTCATGAATATTCATTACCGGCGGCTCCTCAGTCAATGGTAGCCAACTAGCCAGTAGCTCACGCTTGCTCAGTAAAACCATATATTCTCTAGAAGCTTCTAGAAGATTCTTGTTAAAACCAGATTGTCTATAAGATATAAGGTGTTTTTGAGTCTCACGTCCAAAGCAGTCATGAATAGTCATGACAAAATTTGCATAACCATAGAAAAAAAGTAATTTTTTTCCTAAACGGTTCAAGATTTCACTAATCTAATTGCGTAGAAAAGCATATTTTCTTATCTGCTATCTGCAAACTTTCTCCAACTTACAATAAAAACATTATCTCTTATAGATTTGGGTTTCTGGAAAAACCTTCCATTGACCCCCATTCATTCTCCTCTGTTTAGCCTAGTTTTAGTGCTCATATTCGCCCCTAGAGGTGAAACATGATATTCATGCAGTTGGCATATCTCTTTACTATACAATCTCTGGTTTTACTCTTATGTGACTGCATTTACAGTCACATGCTAATGAAGAAAATTCATATGCCCAACCTCTGCACATACACTGGGGGAATTTCTTTTATAAGTAATAGACTTGAAAGAATATATATAAATAATAAACTTATCCCCTAGTGCGCATGCGGCGGTTGGGGGAGGCAGAGAGACCGTTGCTCCTCCGTCTGTGTGCAGGGCCCAGTGAGGACACACTCAGCCTGGAGCTGCAGGAGGAGGACCTGATACAGATCAATGTGAGCACACATCTCTTCATCATCATTAGTATCATTATCATCATTATTGTTGTTGTTGTTGTTGTTGTACTGTGTTACTGTAGTTGAGCTAAAGCAGAGGTAAATGTAGGGCTGGGTGTTGAAATCACAGTGTAGGGAGATCAGACCTATGCAGTGGAACATTTGATATTCCTTTAGCCAGATTCTCTCAGGTTATACAGGGTTATAGAGAGCTCTGCTGGGTTCTGCGGTGTTCTGTCAGGTTATACAGGGTTATAGAGAGCCCTGCTGGGTTCTACAGTGTTCTGTCAGGTTATACAGGGTTATATTGGCCTCTACTGAGTTCTGGCTTCTGCAGGGTTCTGCTGAGTTGCACAGTGTTCTGCAAAGTCATGCATGATTCTGCTGGATTGTGGCAGGTTCTGAATGCCCTCTCCCTTTCAGTGGGATGCCTTCGCATTGCCAGAGCTGGGCAATTTCCTGCATATCCTGCAGCGCGAAGAGGAGCAGCGCGTGAGGCAAATAGTGCAACGCTACGGCCGCAGCCGACTCAGACTGCAGGATGTGCTAGCGTGCGGCGCACCAGGCTGACTGCACCAGGCTGCACTCTGAGAAATCAAGCCCCGGCACCCTCAACGCAAACATCCCCACTGCAGGAAACCTCTACAGACAGAAGACGATATGTCTCCTAGGAAAGAGTGAGATGAAGAGAAAGTGAACCAAGGTGAAGAGAAAAAGGCAGAGCAAGGGTGACAGAGAGAGAGAAAGAGAAGGAGGAATGTATGTAAAAGAAAATAGAGCAAGAAGGGAGAGAGAAGGACACTAAGGGAGAGAGAAAGGGAGAAGAAGAGCGAATGGTTGGATAGCAAGTAGAGTATTCGGCATCACTGGATCTCAGCCTGTAGGAGACACAGAATGACTGACCGCTGCCTGATGTGGTGGTGGGAGCTCCTTTCTGCACTGTGCTGATTGGATGGTTGTGTGAGTGACAGTTCGGGGAGCCAGTGCGTGGATGACTGAGGGTGCAGAGTGAAGGGCACCATGGAAACTTCACCTGTCTTCAGACACGTCTCTTGGAGGGGAAATATTATTTGTTTGTCTTCCTTTTATTTTACACATTTTTGAGCCAGTTTTTATCCTCAGTTCATGTCTTGGAATGCCCAATGATATTTGTAAGCCTCTCTCCCAAGTGCAACACCCACCCCTTATTTTCTGCAGTCCAAGATTTGCTTGTTTTTGAGGGTGTCCTTTACAAATCTTAAGTTAGAATAATTTATTACAGTGATGTCACAGATGATGTTTTTTATTAAAGGTACAGTTGAAGTTGGAAGTTTACATACACTTAGGTTGAAGTCATTAAAACCTATTTTTAACCACCCCACAGATTTCATGTTAGCAAACTAGAGTGCTGGCAAGTCAGTTAGGACATCTACTTTGTGCATGACACAAGTAATTTTTCCAACAATTGTTTACAGACAGATTATTTCACTTTTAATTCACTATATCACAATTCCAGTGGGTCAGAAGTTTACATACAGTAAGTTGACTGTGCCTTTAAATTTTTTATATTTGGTCGCATATCCTTTGCATGCCATGACTTCCTGATGTCTGTGACCCAACAACATCTAAAGAACTTGGCTTCCCTCTCAGCTAAGACAATGGCAATTTAGCCTGCTTGTTTAACTAATTTTACACCTCATCTTAAGACCAACCCGCCCAGTTCACTTGCTGTGGGTGTGAGTTCACATGTTATTTAAACCAGGGGTTCCCAAACCGGTCCTGGGGGACCCCTGTGTATGCTGGTTTTCGTTGCAACCACAGTTGCAATGCAATCCCAGAATTTTAACAAGCTGTTAATTTTTCTTAATTAGGTGCTTTTCATGTTTGGAGGAATTATTCGCCCTCTTAAGACTCATTATGTCAGAAATAGCTATGCATGCCATGTAGAACAAACTCCCCATGTTCACGTTGTGCTTATTGTGCTATATTGCAACAATTACAAAAAAAATAGGTTACAAAATAATGTATTTTCACTCAAATTAAAGAGTGAAGTGAATCAATAGGCTCCTAATTAGGTTGTTGAACACATGTGTTTAACTCAATTTTTTCTTTAAGCTTATTAACACAATGCAGGTTTGGCTCGTTATCATTTGCTTTGTGTTTGAATTCTTCATTATCTACCAAATGGTTAGTTTTAGTGGCCATGTGTCCACACTTTCACCAATTAGGAGCCTATTGATTCAAATCAGTCTTTAAATGGATCTGTTAAATAATTTTCTTATCTTTTTTAAATAATATAGCACAATAAGCACAATGTGAACATGGGGTGTCTATTCTACATGGCATCCATAGCTATTTCTGATATAATGTGGCTTAAGAGGGTGAATAATTCCTCCAAACATAATTAAGAAAAATTAACAGTTTGTTAAAATTCTGGGATTGCAACTGTGGTTGCAACGAAAACCAGGATACACAGGGGTCCCCCAGGACCGGTTTGGGAAACCCTGATTTAAACAACGTGAGCGCTGGACGTTAAAATGACAACTGTGTTGGTCTGAAACTAGCAAAGACATGTTTGCTTTTCTGTTACCACCGCTTTGCACCGGGTGTAGGATAGGGCCCTTGATATCTTATTTTCTGGTACTCCCACCCCCCAATTCCCATAGAGATCCATTCAAATGCAGAGACATTATAGTATCGCTTGTAAGAGTTTTTAAAATTTTAAGGCACAATCAACTTAGTGTATGTAAACTTCTAACCCACTGGAATTGTGATATAGTGAATTAAAAGTGAAATAATCTGTCTGTAAACAATTGTGGAAAAATAACTTGTGTCATGCACAAAGTAGATGTCCTAACTGACTTGCCAACACTATAGTTTGCTAACATGAAATCTGGAGTGGTTAAAAAGTAGTTTTAATGACTTCAACCTAAGTGTATGTAAACTTCCGACTTCAACCTAAGTGTATGTAAACTTCCGACTTCAACTGTATATACTGTAAATATCACGTCATGCATATTTAATAAATGTTTTGTGTAAATGTTGTATACTGTTGTCCATTTATGCTTTATGAAAGCTTTATGTTGCAGCACTTGTTCAATATTGCTAGACTGTGATACTAAAATTATTTTATTCTGATTATTTCTTTGCTTGAATTTAGCGTTTTGTGTGGGTCTGTATTAAATCAATTAGCATTTGCTACCTGTCACACACTATGAACAACCGAAGGCATGCAAACCACCTCATTCCAAGACCAGTTCACATGCGCATGGTCTGAAACATATTTTTGTTATTCATAAAGGGGGGATGTGGTATTAATCACTGATTGTGAAAAGTAGATTTTACATGACATTACTTACATTTTTTTCAGTGAGCACTCTTATCCAGAAGAGAACACAAGTACATCCATCTGAGTTATTTCAGTAATATTCCCAGACCAGCGAGTGTATGTGCAGCATCATTAAAGTATTCAATGTATGTAAATTTATGCCTAACTAATTATTATTACAGAGTCATACAACTAGCATCAATATAAAGTGTGCTAAAACAGTCTGAAAGCAATTACGTAAGGAAAGAGTGCTTGGGGGTGGGAATAGGAAGATGAAGATTAATTCCTCCATATCCCCAGCCAACCCCCATGCGCCACCTCTGCATGTGATTATAGGTGGGGGTCATACAGGGATATAGCAAATAGGTCAAAAGAGGGGTCGAAAATCAATGCTGTTGGGTTTGTCTGTTTAATTTTAACGTGAGGCCTGCCAGAATGTTCTGGTAAACGGTCAATGATTAGCAGGCTGGAGGGTCTGGTGGTTCTTTGAAAGCACTCTGGGCACCTAAACTGTTCAGTCAGAGTGCTGTTCGTTGCTGTGTACAGCCATGCTTCCCCGCGCTGCTTTCCTCCTGTGCATTTTGCTGGCATCTGCCTCTGCTACTCCAGTGAGGAGAGACACCGAGAGTACCAGTGCATCAGCAGGAAAGGTAGGATCCATGCTCAGGAATATGCTGTATGTGTGTCCTAATATGAATGATGAATGTGTACATACTCACATGTGCTGAGATCTTTTATTGCTACCTCACTGCGATCTGTTATTACATCACTGTGATCTGTTATAGTTACAGTGTTGTAATTTGCTATTCCTGTGGTGAAGTCCTGCATGGATCTGGCAGATGTGTTCCTTATTGAATGAATATGTGGGACAATTTGTTCCGGCGTTCAAAATAGTGAGAATAACATATTCATGAACAAAATCAAACCAGTTTCACAAGAAATAGTTGAGAGACACAGAATCAGAGTGGTAGAAGACAATGCTACGTGCACTGCTCATCTGTGCGTTTGTCAGTGCATTTCAGAGGTGCGAATGTAGTCACATGTTGTTGTCTATGCATGTACAAAACCTTTCATACATGTCTGTCCCCAATTTCTGATGGTGGGCCGGGGGTTAGCTTCCTTATTTTTCTGCATTGAAGGTGGCAACCTAGTCATGGGTATCAAATGGTGTTTCTCAGTTTTGTGGGATATGGTCAGAACTGAGAAGTGCCCTTGCATAGAGGGCCAATGCCCTGACAGTCAGATAAACATGCACATATTGCAACACTTGATGACTTTTGTGGCTATTTGTTCAGGCCTTGTTATCAGGAGACAAACATGCCCTCCATTTTCCAGAAAATATTAGTATATCAGGACTGCAGACATGACCTTATGCTAGGGGAGTGCTTCCCAAACTTGGTTATCTTGTGTGTGTGTGTGTGTGGGAGTGAGTGACATAGGAAGAGAGAAAGAGAGAAAACATGTTTGTGTGGCATATGTGATTACAGGTTTTTACAATTGGTTCTGAGCATTTCTCAATACTGAATTCACCTTTACAAAACCCTTTCACACAGGTCTCTGCACCAACATGCAGCTTAGCACAAGTTAATTTTCACACCCAAAAAGCTCCAAAACTACCAAAACACTGAATACATGTCTCAAAATTAAATAATTCTACCAAAACACCAGCACTAGTTTTCTCCCAACAAGAAGACATTATCACTCATATGGCCATATGACCCAACAACAGATAGCATTACAGTAGATGCATCATTTTATGTTAATGGTTGAGAACAGTATGTAAACAGTTCCAAAATAGACTGTAGATGCATACAGTTTTTATGGTGGTTGAGTTTGAATGAGAAAGTAATTAATTTTGAAAGCTGTGATCATTGAATGCATTTTTTGTGGATTAAAAAAAAATCATCCACAAAAAATCAGTTTGGCCAGCGTAGACTGCTGTATTGAGACTCAGTATTGAGAAATTCTTGTAAGCAATTATAAATAAAAAAATACAGAAATTGATGGTAACTCAAAAAGGGAACATAGAGGGGGTTTACTGAAGGCCCATGTCCCCCTGTTCCCTCTTCAGAAAAAGGACCTTCTACACATCTACAGTTTCCACATCAAGTCGACAGTCAGCAGCCGCTATGCCATGACCGTCATTACCAGCCGAGTCGCCAACCGCGCCAACGAGTCCCAAGAGGTAGTCTTCCATGTGGAGCTGCCCAAAAACGCCTTCATCAGCAAGTTTAGCATGTGAGTCCCTCCTGGTGACGTAGACAATGTTGATGTGGATATTGATGATGTTGGTATTCATATAGATGATGTTGATGCTGATATTGGTGTAGATATTGATGATGTTGATGCTGATATTGGTGTCGATATTGATGATGTTGATGCTGATATTGGTGTCGATATAGATGATGTTGCTATTCATATAGGTGATGTTGATGCTGATATTGGTGTCGATATTGATGATGTTGGTATTCATATAGGTGATGTTGATGCTGATATTGGTGTCGATATTGATGATGTTGATGCTGATACTGGTGTCGATATTGATGATGTTGATGCTGATATTGGTGTCGATATTGATGATGTTGATGCTGATATTGGTGTCGATTTTGATGATATTGATGCCGATATTGGTGTCGATATTGATGATGTTGGTATTCATATACCGTAGGTGATGTTGATGCTGATATTGGTGTCGATATCGATGATGTTGGTGATATTGGTGTTGGTGTTCATGATGTTACTGAATGGCATATTTGGCGGGTGTATGTGCAGGAACATGGATGGGCGTGTGTATGACGGGGTGGTGAAGAAGAAGGAGGAGGCACAGACACAGTACACGCAGGCTGTCTCCCGTGGTCAGAGCGCCGGGCTCATCAGGTACTGCTTATCTATCGTATGGATATTAGGACTGGTCTGTGTGTACGGCTATGTCAATGTAACCCCAATTAAGTAACACTGTGTGTGTTCATTTGTGTCTACTGTGTGCATAAATATGTGTGTATGTGTTTATGTGTGTATGTGTGTACACACTGCATTTGTGTATATCATGTATGTGTATATACTGCATGTGTGTGTCTTGTGTACTGTGTGTACGTGTGCAAATACTGTGTGCATGTGTGTGTGTGTATATGTTTGTATATTTACTGTGTGTATATGTACATGAATGTATGTGTGTATCTGGGTGTTTGAATGTGTTTGCAAATGTATATATGTTTGTGTGTGTGTGTGTGTGTGTGTGTGTGTGTTTGAGACAGTGCGGTAGGCCGGACTCTCGAGGAGTTCAAGACCTCGGTGACGGTGGCAGCCCTCAGTAAAGTGACATTTGAGTTGACCTATGAGGAACTGCTAAAGAGAAAACTGGGCCAGTACCAGCTGCTCATCAAAGCCAAGCCCACACAGATCGTCAAAGACTTCCAGGTGAGGAACGAGGGACTGAGAAAGAGAGAGAGAGCAATGAGAGAGAGAGAGAGAGAGAGAGAGCAATGAGAGAGAGAGAGAGAGAGAGAGCAATGAGAGAGAGAGCTGCAATATAGGAAAAACAGCAGGATCCTCCACCACCTTTGATTTGTGTGATATCCTCCCGCTATCCCCTATTCCAGATTGAGGTGAGAGTTTATGAGCAGCAGGGCATCACTTACCTGCAAACCCAGGGCTCTCTGATCGCCGAGGGTCGGACCAGTGCCCTCAACACCACCCTATCAGAGAAAGAGGTAATGTCCCTTCTCTGTAAACAACACCCCCAGTACACAGTGTATTTACCCTCCTACACATAGTGTAGTTATCTCTATACACACTGAAATTAGCCTTCTACACAGTGTGGTAACCCTTACACATATACTTATGCCTATGCCAGCAGTATGTTATCATGGTTAGGTAACTCAGGTCACAGAGATGTAACTGCTGTTATACCCTAAAGCAGTGGTTCCCAAACCTGGTCTTGCAGACCTATTGTGTATACTTTTTTTAAAATTCTGACCATAGCTGCAACCTCTGAATTTTAACAAGGTGTTAATTACTCTTAATTACACGTTTACCGTCTATTAGGTCCTACGTACAGTAATTGTCTCAGAAAATATCCATATCCATAGAATGGGTTTGTATGTAAAAATTTAAATAAAAATATTCTGGACAAGAGCATCTGTTAATGTGTTAAATCTGTTTCACTGTTCCTTCAGGCATCGGTGCAGTTCAACCCCTCCCAGGAAGAGCAGAAGTGCTCCAGCTGTGGGGATGCAGGGCTTAATGGAGATCTGCTTCTCATCTATGATGTCAACAGGCCCAAATCAAAGGGAGAAATTCAGGTATGAGTGTGGCCATATTTCTGAGTGATGGTAGTTCATTTGAGCAGGATCACAATTGAATGATGATATCTACGTGGGCAAAATCACAGATATGGGCAGGGCAGTATGTGTGATTGACAGTGCTTATATGCAGGCATGATCTATATTATTGGCAATTAATTCAATTCAATAAAACTTTATTGGAATGGCTGAATATTACAATAATGCTAAAGTGTAACATTCTAGCAAGACATTGGTAAAATCCAGCTCTTGGCATGGCAGGGCAGATAAGATGATTGAAGGGTACAAATTTGTAGGTGTTTCCAGAATTCGATGGCTCTTTTTTTGATGTGTATTGGCCTTATTCTGCCCTGCATTTTGTTGTTTGGTGTTTTGCATTTTTTACCTTTTCTACCTGAGGATGCTTATTCAGAGGTCTACATGCAGATTTCATCTCACCCCCCCCCCCCTCTCTCTCTCTCTCTCTGTTCTTCTCTCCCTCTCTCACACACACATGCTTGTGCTCTCTCTCTCTTTCTCTCTCAGGTGTCTCAGGGATATTTTGTCCATTATTTTGCCCCCACTGGCCTCCCCCGCATTCCCAAAAACGTTGTGTTCATTATCGACCAGAGTGGCTCCATGCATGGACGCAAGATAGAACAGGTATGTGTGTGTGTGTGTGTGTGTGTGTGTGAGTGTGTGTGTGTGTGTGTGTGTGTGTGTGTGTGTGTGTGTGAGTGTGTGTGTGTGGCTGAGAGAGCATGTGTGTGTGTGTGTGTGTGTGTGTGTGTGTGTGTGAGAGAGAGAGAGAGAGAGAGAGAGAGAGAGAGCAAGTGTGTCTGTGTGTGAGAGAGGGAGAGCGAAAGAGAGTGTGTGTGTGTGTGTGTGTGTGCAGCTGAGAGAGCATTTGTGTGTGTGTGTGTGTGTGTGTGTGTGTGTGTGGCTGAGAGAGCATTTGTGTGTGTGTGTGTGTGTGTGTGGCTGAGAGAGCATTTGTGTGTGTGTGTGTGTGTGTGTGGCTGAGAGAGCATTTGTGTATGTGTGTGTGTGTGTGTGTGAGGGAGAGAGAAAGAGAGTGTGTGTGTGTGTGTGTGTGTGTATGTGTGTTAGAGCATGATACAGTATGTACAGTAAGAACATTAGTCTTATGTGCATTAGTCTTATAGCACAAATACTTTGTTTTTCTCTGACAGACGCGTGAGGCTTTGCTGAAGATTCTGGGAGATATACCTGAAGAGGATCATTTTGGCCTGATCACTTTTGACGATCAGGTCTTCCCTTGGAAAGATAACCTGGTCCCAGCCACCTCTGATTCCCTGTCCGCTGCCCGCACCTTCGTCAAGAAAATCATAGACCGAGGCTGTAAGGCTAAGTCCCTGCTCTTTCTCTCTGTGCGCCATTTAGTATCTCAAGAAAAAACGTTTTCAACGTAAATGTATCATGGCATTTATAGCTTATTTGCAATGCGTGGCCATAGATGGGCCTTTCAAACACACACACACACACACACACACATAGCCTATAATACAAACATTATAAAATCATGAATACAAATACTACAACATTATAAATTTTGAATAAAAATATCATAACAAAGAGATGAAAATCAGCTGACATAATCACGTGACTGAGTGCATTTAAAAAATTGCTTCAGTTTATACTTAAAATGCTCACGATTGTGGTCAGATTTAAACTACGCATGGTAAAGAATTCCAAATGTTGACTCCTTTAATAAAAAAGGCTGTCTGGCCAAAAGAAGTTTTTCGAAACGGTAGCCGACAGGTCCCTATAGTTGCGCCCCTAGTGGTAAGACCAGACTCCTGCAAAGATTTCACCATGACACTAAGAGATGGTGGAGCCATATCATGTAGGCATTTAAAAATGAGTTTGGCATCAGCAAACTTAACAAAATTGTAAAAATTTTAAACATTAATTTGCAAACATTTGCGGGGGTAACGTCACTCTGCGACTTTCCTTTTGATGCATAGTTAAATGTGTTCATGCATATGTATACCTGGAGTGAAGGCGCTAAAACAGGGTGGAGATTAAATTAGGCCAATTAAGTATTCCGTCTGATTTACTAAAGCAGGCATTAATAGCGACTCTCATATTTGCGTGAGAATTTTTTAGATCTGCTGAAAGCAGGCGTAATTTGTCCGTGCTGATAGGCCTATAGCCTATTAGTCTATAGCTAATGCATAGCACTCGAAAGGAGACAGGATTTAAAACATGTTTCTACTAATCACTTCTCACTTTCAGATATAGGCTAATATGGCATTATATTTGTCTTATTGAAAGGATGCAAGACAGTCATCAGATAGCAGTTAGTATAAAAACGCAGTTCTGAATTTAAACAATTTTTGTGCCTATATGTGTTCAGTATGGCTTACAGTATAATTAATTGTGAATACAGTTACCTTCCGATGGTCTGTGGTCTTCTTCTGTCACAAGTTCACCCGTGTCTATTATAGGCCGTTCTTTCTTTAGTTTGATCACCAACCATGTCATTTTCCCACATTATATTGTAGGAAAATTCTTCTAAAATCACGCCATTATTTTCTTTACAGCTTCTAGCCTACTGTTCATAAATTCATTTTGTATGTGATGTCATTCCAAAATATTCTCCTCTCCATTATTGTTGTATGTGCTGTAATACAGCGTTGTGTACCTCGTAAATTTAAGTTTTATTTTTCTTGTGGTTATATCGCGACTTGTGGCTGCATGTTTTCTCCGTAGGCCTATCCATTTATTAGCGCATTGTTATGGATGCGAATGGGGGCGTTTAATTTATTTGATTAAGTAATTAGGACTAGTGATAGTAAATCGGTCACTAATGTGGCGGTATCTGCGAACGCAAAAGAGTTGCAATATAGGTGAGTTTTGTGCTGCAACTGTGTCCTTCGTAAAACTTTTTACCCAATATTTTTATCACGCGATTATAGATCCTCCATAATGGTTTGATCACCAAGGGGCTTGCTTGCGAACAAGAGGTTATACAATAACTGAGATGCAAAAACATTATAGAGTGCATATACAAATTAGCTGTATCAAATGGCAAACAGTTTCTGATTAGTCTAAATGAGTACAAGTTGACTTTTACAATTCTACTCAGGTTTTTAACATGCTTCTCAAATTTCAATTGGGGATCCAGTATAAGACCTAGATACTTGACTTCTGTCACCTGCTGAACTAGCTCATCATTTATCATAATATCTAGTTTGTCTGGTGTGGGTCGTCTCCTGGATGAAAAGCAAATAGACACCGTTTTTGAAAAATTTTTCTAGGTTAAAATAAAGCTATAGGCCTTTCTTTAAAAGTATTGATATCAAAATGTGGCCAAGTTACAACAAACAATATTGCCTATCGTAGCTCACACTAATTAAACCAGCAAGACCAATGCTATCCAATCTTTCCTAAATTATTTAATGTAACTTGGCCCTGTGTTTTTTCATCTTACCATCTGAAGAGAATGTGGTCAATGAAAAATGTATGTTACACTTAGAAATGGAAAAAAGATATGACTAGACTATAGGGTATGTTTGAACAATTGTCTGCACCCAGTGCTTTGGGTCTATGAAAAGCACAGCATGAATAAAACACATTATTATTATTTATTTATTTATTTGTAATATTTGTATTTGAATAGAAACCTGTTTGGTCATACAGAGCCTAGATATTCTTGTGTTCACAAACAGTGATTTGTAGGCTATGTGTGAGTAACTTGGCTTTTTTGAGATATAATTAATTTTTGTAGTGTGCTTGGTAACTGATGATGATAATGCATGACGATAACAACATCGAGAGAGACATGCATACAGAATACATGCAGACACACATGCATTCTAGCTCAAAGAAAGACATAGGCGTGGATTCTGTCCTTTTGTCAGGTTTCTGCATTCTGTCTGTTTGTACATTTATGTTTCTTATTGTGTGCTTGTTTGTTTATTCTGATTAGGTTCTTTATCATTTCTTATCTTGCATTTATTTTCATTTATGGTTTCACTGTTCCGTTTTTGTATTACTGTCACTCCCCTGTCTTCGTTACACTATTCGGGAGCCTTTGGTGATTTCAGGTTTCGCTGTATTTCCACTCTCGTTTACTTCCTTCTTTACTTATTACCCTTGTTAATACAACTAATCTACTAATTACTACTAACTGCTTAGAATTAGGTTTCTTACTAATATACTAACAACTAACTTGTAAATAATACTAATCAACTAATTTACTAACATCAGGGAATTAGAGTTTCTACTAACCTACTAATTTACTAATGCAATCTTAGTTTCCATCTGCAGCTGTTTTTAGTTTCTTCTGTTCTATCTCTGAATATCTTTCTGTGATTCTCTACTCGCTACAGCTGTACCTCATTTACGCATTCCTCTGTCTCATTGAGTGCACGGGTTTCTCTCAATCCAGGTCATGTCTTTTCTGTATGTTAACAGTTCAGTCCAGTCCGTGTCTTTCGTCTTCTCTCATTATTGTATTATCAGCTTCCCTTATCGTTTCATTGTGTTCACCTGTGAGCCATTTCCCTTCCCCGCCTCTGCACACCTGATTCCCATTTTGTCTGTCTCCCTCAGTGTATATAACCCTGTGATTTCAGTCTTTCATCATGAGTTTGTCACCGTTGGTTTTTTGCGTCAGTGTTCTTACTAGCTTCCTGAGTATATTCCCGAGTTGTCTGTTTTCTGAGTATCTGTTTCTTAGTTTTGTTATCCCGAGTCCGTCTCCTGTCTTTATTTTATTTTTGTATTCTGTCTTTGTTTTGTTTTCTTTTTGTTTCCCTTTACACCTCCCTGGTTTTGGATTTCTGCCTGTGTTCTCGCGTCCCTGATTTTGTACTTCCGCTGTGCCTTCCCGGTTCCGACCCCAGCCTGTTCTGCGCCTACTCTTTGGACTCTGTTTTTGTACCGTTGCCCTGTCTTCCTGGTCTACGACCCTGCCTGTTTTGTACCACGGATTGCTGCCTTGCCCCTTTATTAAACTTCGGTTTTCCTACTTCCCGCCTGCTATTGGGTCCTGTTTCCCACCTACCCTAACACCTTTACCATGAACTAGCCTACAAATGAATGAAGGTGTTTGCAGTAATTTAAAATTTGTGACGGTACATATTTTAAAGGGGTTGTATACTTTTTCTGATATGTGAGTATCAATATTGCATAAGGAAAAGTTAGGAACATTTACATAGATGGCCATGAATGGTGAAATTGTCCAACATGTATCTTACATTACATTACATTATAGGCATTTAGCAGACGCTCTTATCCAGAGCGACTTACACAACTTATTACATTTATCCATTCATACAGCTGGATATATACTGAAGCAATTCAGGTTAAGTACCTTGCTCAAGGGTACAACGGCAGTGTCCTAACTGGGAATCGAACCTGCTACCTTTCAGTTACAAGTCCAGTTCCTTAACCATTATACTACACTGCCGCCCCTCTTGCAGTATGCTCTGGTCATGCGTGTACCAAGTTACTGGCATAGGCTACATGCTTGTGTTGTGTAGTATGCTAAATGTAATCATGAGTTATATCACTGTAGGCTTATGCTAGCCGTCTAGCTAACATGAAGGATCATCATTGATACTGCATATGGCAGTGCTAGCCCTAACTGTATAAGAACAGTTCTGTGTTCCGGATAGAAAATAAACTAATGTAATCTCCTACTGATCAGATATTTGCGTAACTATAACTCCCTCTACTGACGAGTTGAGAACATCTCTCCTGTTATTGCCCACAATTACCCTGTAAAATATCAGATTATAGATTAACTATTATCAAATAAATTACAATTAACACAACCACCTGCTGCCAACTAATATGTCTATAATAGATGCATCATTCATTCAATAGAGCTAGGGATCATGATGATGCAAATAAATGAATGAACCAAATCTATCGGGCGACATGCATGCACAATAGGCTACATGCAAACACACATACATTCTAATTGAAAGAAAGAAAATTTTTTGTCATAGAATGACAATTTTTTAAAGGGTTGTATACACTGTAGAAATAGCTAATGATGTAATATGTCAGCAGATGACCGGTGTAGATAACAAAATAATTGCTGTTTTCTGTAGCTGCAGTAGCCTAGTAAAAAGTAATGTGAATAAAAATAAAGAAATCTTAGCTGATGCTTGAACCTGGGAAATCCTGCATGAAAAATGTATTTACCCTTTGGTACCAGGCGGGGATCGAACCCCTGACCTCTCACATTAGCAATCCCTGATTCTGACCACTAGGCCAAAGCAGGTTCACAGGAAGAATCAAGCTGAGATTAAAAGATTTTAATACCAATGTCAAAGTTGGGATTCAATTTAATTTCAATTCAGACATTGCACATTAATTCAATGAATGAATTTAAAAAAATAATAATAATTCCAATTAATTTCCTGCATTAACTGATAATTGTAATGTAAATGTTATGGAGTGATACATATTCTGACACAAAAAGAGGGAGAGAACATTGTAAAGCCTATTTGAACTCTAAGATAGATTTGATAAATCTGTAAGACCAACTGGCCATGGCACATTAGTGAGTGGGAAATGAATATCTAACATCTAACACAGGCGTACTAAACCCTGGTCCTGGAGGGCTGCATTTGTCCGCTAGTATATGTTTCACCCTATAATCACCAACCAGACCAGGCCAAAGAAACCATGTGTGGTGAGTTAAATGTGTAATCAACTGCTTGTCAATTTGAGCCACAACAAAAATCAGCGTACATTGCGGCCCTCCAGGACCAGGGTTGGGGAGCACTGATCAATGAGATGATCTTAGTACAATTGTTTTACAATATTTGCAAGCAATTTAGTAGATACATCATACTGTGTTCATTCCTAGGTGTTCAGACACCCTTCTGTTTATTGTTTTTGTGAACATCGCTATCTAAAATAAATAATACCCTGACTGACCTGAACTCGTAGGATATAATTAAGTCTGTACAAGATTTCTGAAGCTAACCAGATTACTCTGAGTATATAACATAACTATACCTATACATCATTAGTGTGATAGATTCTAGAGTGCACAAAACCTTCACATATATAACAGTTGTGAAATACCTGTGTGTCTATGTTGTTGATATTTGTCAGTGTGTCAATTATTGAGATTTCTGAGGATGTGAATGATTAGTCAGATTTAAATCTGTGTGTGAGATCATAGTGAAATTTGCATGTGTGTTTAATACAAGTGCGATATTCTCGGTGTGTATAACGTTAGTGAGATTCATCAAGATATATAACACTGTTTGACTTTTCAGCATGTGTATTTGGTTAGTGTGAGTCTCCTGAACATACATGTATTCTTTTCAGCGACGGACATAAATGCTGCGCTGCTGGAGGGGGTGAAAATGCTGAATGGCTTCAAAGAGTCCCACCCTGAAAGTGGCACCGCCTCCATCCTCATACTGCTCACTGATGGAGACCCCACGTCTGGTACTAAGCACTGCATATTTCTCTTTCTGTGGATGTATGCACATCCCTATAGATCGGTTTTGACTTGTTTATATCTGTGTATATCTGTTTCGATCTATTGCGATCCGCATTTGTTTGTGTATATTTGTTTTGATAGAGTTTAGACCACAGATTGAACTAGAAAATTGGCTCAGTAGAGCACAGACCTCCACCAAGTCTTATCAAGTTACTCAGTTACTTCCTTGGCCCATGACCAACCTTCCCAGTTCACAGACTTCCCAAACTTCACAGTTCACAGACTTCCCAAACTTCACAGTTCACAGTCTTCCCAAACTTCACAGACATGGGTGAAAACATGACCTCATTGGTGGAGGTAAATACAGTATTTCAACTCTTAAGATGCTGGTTACATTTCTGCAGATCCTTGAGAATTTTAAACAAATTTGAATTGAAGACTTTTGTTCAGAATTTTAGTTAAAAAAAATTTTTTGTTTTGAAATGATCAATTATCTGCATTATCTGCGGTCTACATGGCTAAATTATTTCAACTTCATTGTTTGACCTATTTGAACCAACTTCATCTGTTTGGATCTGTATGGGTTTGTGCAGTGGCGCCCCCAGCTGTACGCAGAGTACGCAGTCTGCGTACCTTAGCAACAACAGCAAAATGAGTATTTCCATTAAAACTGACGTGAATTGTCAAAGTCTTTCCGTCTCTGTTTCTACGATGTTGAGGAATGATATTTGCTTATTGTCTTTGTTGTATTGCCTGGTTATTGTATTTTTTAAGTTTTGCATATTTCAAACATTTGAAAGTGATTGGAAGACAGTTGAAAGTGATTGGAGGACCACCTTTTTCTTTAGACCGGGAAAAGTTTAGAGTTGCCTTTTTACTTGTCAGTCAAGATAACTAACTTAAACGAATACAGTAATTGACGTTAGCCAAATATGTCAAAGAAAAGAAAGCAGCTCAGCATTGTGGAACTGTTGAGTCTGAAAAAGAATGAAAATAACAATTTGGAGAATCAGCTTTCGGAGAACCAGTCCTCAGCTGAGGATGAGTTAGCCCCACCGGGAGACGAGCTACCCACCAAAATGTTCTTTTATTTGCAGTGACTTGCTCTTGCTCATGCTCTTGCTCTCTCTAACACACACACAATTGGCGTGCATATATTTTATTAGAAATTTAAGCAGTGAATACATTTTGTTGAGCATGTTCGATAGTTACATTGACTTGTCAGAAGTGTTTTCATTGTGTTAAATTACGTTGTGTAAATTACGTTGTAATGTTAGTCCTAAGTAGTGGCTTTGTTTTCATGTAGCCTATGGCTTGGCCTACTCTGTTGCGTACCCCGGGAAGAAATCCTGTGGGCGCCCCTGGGTTTGTGTGTATTCAGACTGATCCAAGAGTCATGGAACAGAGATTCAGGTCTGGTTGATCATGGTGTTGCTGTGTTGGGTCATGACTCATGAGTGACTGTGGTTTCTTTCTGGTTCAGGAGTGACTAACCTGAAGACGATCCAGGCCAATGTGAAGGAAGCCATTGGGCAAAAGTACACACTCTACTGCCTGGGCTTTGGCTTTGACGTCAACTACGAGTTCCTGGAAAAGATGGCACTGGAGAACGAGGGTGTGGCCAGGAGAATCTACTCTGACTCTGACGCAGCCCTGCAGTTGCAGGTATTGTCACCTGTGGAGTAAACCGTACCAGGCCTATAAGCCCACACCCAATTTATTTATAACAATTTTGTAAAAGATGTGTGAAACATAACTCATTGTTTGTCTGAGCTTCCCAAACATGTCTGGCATAGTTCCCTTGATTATTTGTTTTTCACAATCCACTTCAATCCACTCAAACTTTACTTGTTCACAGTTAACTCCTAGATTTTGGCACCCAATGTCTGGTGTAAATTTCAAGAAACTGAGATCTTTGCATTCAGTTTATATACAATTTACTATTTAAATTTAAAGTCGAAATTTTATAATTTCATGGCTGCCATCTGAAACATTGATTTATGAATTGGACACCACCATTGTTAAACCTAATTTGCTGGGTTTTCTCACACAGGATTGCCTATTGGCAGGTGACATGACTGTAATAATTCCAATGTTGTCCTAATTTTCAACAAAGTCACAGGGCTTGTCATCTGCTTTGGCTGCATTAAGCAATTAGTAGATAATTGAGTGGATGTGAGCACAGTCTATATCCCCCTCAGGGATTCTATGAGGAAGTTGCCACACCCCTCCTGCTGGACATTCAGCTGAACTACAGCGGCGTGTTCAACCTCACCCAAACCCGCTTCGCCCAGTACTATAATGGTTCCGAGATTGTGGTCTGCGGTCAGGTCACAGACAACAACCTGGAAGCATTCACAGCAGAGGTCAAGGCTAATACGGTGAGGTCACTTCCTTCCTGCAGGTTGACACTCCATATTTTTATTTATTTAATTTTTATTTATTTAACCTTTATTTATCCAGGAGAGACCTCTTGAGATTAAAAATAAATTTTCCAAGAGTGGCCTGACCAGACGTGGCAACAGCAGTCACAACAAAGCTACAGACAGACAACATTTAACAAATTCCAGCATAAGAAAAACTAGATCATAAATAATGCGAATGCAACTACGTCACAGGTAATAGGCATCATCAAAAACATAAGCAGGTCAAAGAAGCTGCCTCCATGTCTCTGACAATCCATTTAAAAACATTTAGTGAGACCATTCTCGTCCAAGGAGTTCCAGGTTGAAGGAGCAAAGGCCTTTTAGCCTGCTTCTGTCCGTGCGAAGGGTACAGATAAAAGCACGAGATCAAAGAATGTCCACCTGCATTAGTCCTACGAAGATATGAATAAAAGTAGGGGGGCAAAAGGCAGAGGATCGCCTTGTAAATAAAAATATGCCAGTCTGCGTGTGGCTAGAGAAGGCCAACCAATCCTAGCATATAAGGTGCAGTGATGTGTAAAAGCCTTAGAGTTAGTTAGAAATCGTAACGCACCATAGCAGATTGTGTCAATCAAGCTGAGACACTTTCCAGAGGCATGTGAATATAAAATGTCCCCATAATGGATGACTGGAAGAAAGGTAGCAGCAACAAGCCTCTTTTTTGCTTCAAAGGAGAAGCAAGCCTTATTTCTAAAATAGAAACCAAGTTTTAGCTTTAGCTCAACTGTGAGTTGCTGAATGTTCTTCAAATGTATGAAGCTAAGAAAATATATGTACATTGAGATGGCAGGTATGCCACCCGCCAAGTTACGGCTTGGTGGGCCATGCCCCATACCCATACAGCACGAGAGTTTGGCACTTTTCAGGGTTTCCTACAGAAATTATCACAATGGCCACAGACTCTCAGCCCTTAAGAACATTAAAGGCGGACACGCATCAGCGTTCTCTTCCTGGTTTTAGTATCTAAAATGCCCACACAACGTTAGCAAAGAGCAGTGACGTAGCTTAGTGACGTAGCTTTTTTGAAAAGTCCCTAACGCTGCCCCCAGGTTTTTGGCACAGTCCACTGGGATCTCCGCCTAATTGGGATATTTTTTAATGTTATTGTGCAGGGAAAAAATTACATTGGCCAGTGTTTCTATGTTGCTGAACT
The DNA here is from genome assembly GCA_029718625.1 of Synaphobranchus kaupii. Classification (NCBI taxonomy): domain Eukaryota; kingdom Metazoa; phylum Chordata; class Actinopteri; order Anguilliformes; family Synaphobranchidae; genus Synaphobranchus; species Synaphobranchus kaupii. The sequence continues at coordinate 91,430,287 of CM056380.1, forward strand.
AGCTTTTTGTGTGCGCAAGCTTGTTTTTCCCGATCTTGCATAAGCACAAAACTTTGATTAGGAAAAATGAACTATCCTATAACTTAAATGCATATGTGTGCAGGTTCACAGGTTCATACAGGTGCTCCCCGGGTCACATCCGTTCTATAATGTCTAAACGGTTCATCCGATATGGATGAAAATACCCTCAAATTAAAGCTGACAGTCTGCACGTCAACCTCATTGTCATTGTATCCTTTCAAACTCAAAGTGCTAGAGTACAGAACCAAAATAACAAAAAATGTGTCACTGTCCAATTAATTAAGGTGCTCATTGTATATGCATACGTGTTAATGGAAAGGGAAAATCAGCACTCACAAACAAAAATCTTATTTATTTTAGAAGAAGAATTTTTGGAATTCTTGGAAACACCACCACCACCCTGACATAGGCTACTGCAACGTGACAGCTAAACGTTGCCATTAACAAAGGAATAAAGTCAGTCTATCAATTTCAAACAGACAAAATATCATTGTCAAGCAGCTGCTCATCCTTTGTTAATGTGCTGTATCCTATCTGTCCAAAGTTTATTAATCACATGGACTCACGTTAAAAATTAAGTTATCAACTTGCCCCTGATCAAACAGTGACAGTTTACAGTGGTTAGCTTGCACTCTTTTATACAGTGGCGTACCGTGGGAGTGGAACTAAGCCTTCTGTAAACTTACCTTTAACAGATGATCACTCTCAATCTGTTTCCGTTTACTTTTCTTTTGATTGTCAATCAAATAATTGATTCATTCAATAACCAAGAACAAGAAGTAAATTATTAGGCTACCAAGTTATTTTGAGATAGCATTATTGTTCTGTGCAACATAAACTTGTGTTGCATTTTTGTATATCGACATTTATGATGTTGTGTTATCATGCGAAGATTCTGACTTTTAAATGCTCCATGTTTAAATGTTCAATGTAGATTTTTCGTAAATGAGTATTTCTAGCCTGTATTATGAACGATTCGAGACACTTAAGAGGCTGTCCTCTTTAAATTTATGCTTTCTAATGTTTAAATCGCTTTGACTAATTTTAGTGTCGTCTTTTAAAAATTTAAAAATGACATTCTTTAACGCATTCAGATTATTGCCTGATCCTTGTTAAACAATCTTAAGTTGTCTCTTTGTCGTTATCATTTCTAAATCATTATAGGCTACAAATTGGTCTTGATTATTCAGAGAATGAATGGATTGATTGTTAGGCTACTGAAGCTAAATAAACGGAAACAAGTAATCCCCACTTTTTCCAACGCGCAGGCCGTCGCTACATATATTTAAGTGCTACCCATTTTATGACGCAAAGAAAAATACTAGCACAGAAAAACTTGATATATTCATTGATGTTTGTTATTCAGTTATTGAATTGCTTGATCGATAATTAAGAACTAAGCGCATGGCGCTAAGTCCATTTAGGGCGTGTCCAAGTCCACTTTTGCTATTTTAATGGCGTGTTTTTTGGGCGCTAAGCACAGCGCAAGGTGCAACTGGGCTGAACCTAGTCTCTTCATTAATTATAGGTGTGTCTTGGGCGTGACATGCAATAAACCAATCAAAATGTTATATTCCATTCCCTTTAAAAGCCTGCTTTTCCACCTTGGCGGATTTCTTATGATGGCGGAACAGACATGCTCGTGCGTTTTTAGTGCGATCAAGGAATAGGCTATATGGATCAATGGTTGCCTATGATCAATATTATTCGGGCTAACCATTATGAGTTCCCGGTAATTCCTGACAGTGCTGTTTACAAAATATATGCGGTTAAATTTCATTAAAAGCACCTGCAACAGCTGAGAATAAGCGACCAATTGCTTCCGTCTCACCTTAGAAAACGCCAAATTAGCCTGCTTGTTTAACGAATTTCGTTTGATTATGCAATGAACTCATGTTCAAGCTTCATCCGAAGTTCATTAGGCTACCTGCATTCTAATTTTGATTAATAACATAACGTTATTTTGCCTTAATGATGACACTAAATATAATAAATCTGTCAGGTTGGCAACCCATAGGTTTAGCATATTTTCCCTTATTTTATAATGTCCTGCTTATGGAAATGCGACCAACCTATTGGTAGCGTAATGCTTTAAAACGATCCACTTTCCCAGGAAGACTGTGAAAAGTGTGATTTACAGCAGAGGAAACAGACCTGCTCCTGTAAAGCGCAAAAGCAGATAATGGCATTAAAATTAATTGTGAATTAATTTTGTAACGTGCTGCAAATTTCGTTTCTAATTAGCCGCTTAGTTCTCTTTAAAATCTTTTGTTCAGTTATGGAATAACATGTGAAATCAGCGGGGTTTTAATAAGCTGAGGGTATGGAAACCTTGTCACTGTAATTAAAAAAATATGAAGGCATGACATTTATCTCCGTTTTTTAACCATAGGCTATCGAAAAAACCTTATGTAGGCCTATGCACAGCGAATCCGCTGTAGCCTAGGCTATTTGAAAAACAATAAAAGCGATATTCACTGGACAAGGTTTTGAACTTTTTTCAGTCACAAACCATTCTATTTACTTACAGGCTGTATTCCTAGATAAACAGCTGTATTGTAATGACGTCTGAAGCGCATTTTCAGAACTCAAAAGTCCGTCTATTGCAGTGCGCGAGTTTTCCATTGAATGACAATTCACGCATTAGGTGTAAATGACAATTCGCGCATTAGGCTTGATATAGGTGTTATCAGCTTCTTTTTAATGGATAGCTATTGTCCCGTACCATCGCACATCGCCTGGATGTTGATGGAGTGGGCTGAGAGCAATGTAATGTGGCATCGTTTCCCTTCGCTGAGGGAAAGGTATGTGGACCTATGGAACCTTTTATTATTATGCATTTTTGATATAGCCTAGACAATGATAATATTTCACATTGTGATCTAGATATTTTAGTCATGCTTGTGCGCGCCCCTGTGTGTAACAGACAGGAGGGTACGCGCGTTGTGCACACGCCTATGTAGACGCACTTATATGCGCCGTTAAAATAACATGTAAACAACTGCGACATGACTTTAGACCAGGTTTGTGGTGGTTCTAGCGCAAGCGCTTTCTGCTGGCTCAAGATAGCAATACGCCAAAAAGAATCCTGGTCACTCCTCATCTTAAGACCAACACGCCCAGTTCACTTGTAATGGGTGCAAGAATCCATGCTAGTTAAAGGACGTAAGCGTTAGGCGTTATAATGAACCTAGTGCCGGGTGTAAGATAGCAAAGACACTTGCGTTTGGGTTAGCGCCGCTTTGCGCCGGGTGTAAGATAGCAAAGACACTTGCGTTTGGGTTAGCGCCGCTTTGCGCCGGGTGTAAGATAGCAAAGACACTTGCGTTTGGGTTAGCGCCGCTTTGTGCCGGGTGTAAGATAGCAAAGACACTTGCGTTTGGGTTAGCGCCGCTTTGCGCCGGGTGTAAGATAGCAAAGACACTTGCGTTTGGGTTAGCGCCGCTTTGCGCCGGGTGTAAGATAGGGCCCGAAATGGGTCTATTTTTATCCTACATTCTACAGTCTAGGGATTGAGCGCATTACGTTTCTTTTTACAAGGCCCTGGGCGACCCTACAAAGGAGTATGCAAGCAACAAACTCCATTGAAATGACAATAGACTCCAGCCTATCAATCATAATTATCCAGGACCATTCCTATTATAATGTAATATCATTTGAATTATATTACTTATAAAATTGTAAGAGTTAAAAAATTTTATGCAAAAAAATACAGTGCAATTCTGCCCTTCCAGTGGGCCCAGGGGCGGAACGTGTACATTTTCAAAATTTTACTTGACAACCCAAGTATAAACATATCCTTTCTGGAGTGTCATTTTTTTTTGTCAACTGTTTAATCCATTCATTGAAATGATGTGTTGTTCCACAAGGCAATTTTTGTTATGTTACATTTAACATTTGAATGGCCACATTCTCTTCAGATGGTGAGATGAAAAAACACATGGCCATGTTACATGAAATAATTTAGGAAAGATTGGGTAGCATTGCTTTGGAATAGAGGTAGTTTAATTATGTGAGCTACGATAGCCAATATTGTTTTGCTGTAGCTTTTCATTGCAGGCCTAGTTTTTGTAAGTTTTAATTAATTACTTACAGACAGTTCTTTGTAGGCTATGCGTGAGCAACTTGCCATTTTTGTATGTTGAAAACGACATATGTAAGTACACACTTCCCCTTCCCCCTCCATACTTCTGTACATACTGCTATACGCATTCCTCCTCACCCCACTTTATATAAATAAGAACTAGCCCATGGGTTTTATGCACTGAAGTCAAGTTTCTAAGTCAAGTGCTAAAGGACAGGCTCCTCTTGCAGAAGGGTGAGGCGGTTGTGTTCCGGGCCACCTTGGAAGGAACACAAAAGGCAATGTCTGAGACTATGGACTTCTACATCTTTGAGATGTACATCCAGAGACTGTGGGCCTATCTCACTGTGCAGCAGCACCTGGAGAGAGCGTGAGTCAGTCTTCATCATTGCGTGTTCTCTAACTGCACAGGGTGTGTATGTGTTCTCTAACTGCACAGGGTGTGGATTTATTCTCTAACTGCACAGTGTGTGTGTGTTCTCTAACTGCACAGTGTGTGTGTGTGTTCTCTAACTGCACAGTGTGTGTGTGTGTGTGTGTGTGTGTGTGTGTTCTCTAACTGAACAGGGTGTGTATGTGTTCTCTAACTGAACAGGGTGTGGATTTATTCTCTAACTGCACAGTGTGTGTTTGTGTGTTCTCTAACTGCACAGTGTGTGTGTGTGTGTGTGTGTGTGTGTGTGTGTTCTCTAACTGAACAGGGTGTGGATGCATTCTCTAACTGCACAGTGTGTGTGTGTGTGTGTGTGTGTGTGTGTGTGTGTGTGTGTGTGTGTGTGTGTGTGTGTGTGTGTTCTCTAACTGAACAGGGTGTGGATGCATTCTCTAACTGCACAGTGTGTGTGTGTGTGTGTGTGTGTGTGTGTGTGTGTGTGTGTTCTCGAACTGCACAGTGTGTGTATGTGTTCTCGAACTGCACAGTGTGTGTGTGTGTGTGTGTGTGTGTTCTCTAACTGCACAGTGTGTGTATGTGTTGTCTAACTGCACAGTGTGTGTGTGTGTGTGTGTGTGTGTGTATGTGTTCTCAAACTGCACAGTGTGTGTGTGTGTGTGTGTGCGTGTGTGTGTGTGTGTGTGTGTGTGTGTGTGTGTGTGTGTGTGTGTGTGTGTTCTCGAACTGCACAGTGTGTGTATGTGTTTTCTAACTGAACAGGGTGTGGATGCATTCTCTAACTGCACAGTGTGTGTGTGTGTGTGTGTGTGTGTGTGTGTGTGTGTGTGTGTTCTCTAACTGCACAGTGTGTGTATGTGTTCTCGAACTGCACAGTGTGTGTGTGTGTGTGTGTGTGTGTATGTGTTCTTGAACTGCACAGTGTGTGTGTGTGTGTGTGTGTGTGTGTGTGTGTGTGTGTTCTCGAACTGCACAGTGTGTGTGTGTGTGTGTGTTCTCTAATTGCACAGTGTGTGTGTGTGTGTATGTGTTCTCGAACTGCACAGTGTGTGTATGTGTTATGTAACTACACAGTGTGTATATGTGTTCTTTAACTCCACAGTGTGTGTATGTGTTATGTAACTGCACAGTGTGTGTGTGTGTGTGTGTGTGTGTGTGTGTGTGTGCATAGTGTGTGTATATGTCATGTAACTGCACAGTGTGTGTGTGTGTGTGTGTGTGTGTGTGTGTGTGTGAGTGTGTGTATGTGTTCTCTGACTGCACATTGTGTGTATGTGTTATGTAACTGCACAGTGTGTGTATGTATTATGTGACTGCAGTGTGTATATGTGTTCTCTAACTGCACAGTGTTGTTTCTGTTTTGCATGTGTATGTACATATATGTACATACATGCATGTGTGTATGCTTGTTTGTGTGAGTTTGTTTGTGTATATGTCCTTACATCTGTGTGTGCATGTACAGTGGGGACCAAAAGTTTGAGGGCAGTGACACAGTTGTTGTTTTGGCCCTGTATTCCAGAACATTGGATTTGAAATGGACGACTATGAAATAGTGACGATGACGTTAAAGTGCAGACTTTCAGCTTTAATTTGAGGGTTTTTACATACATATCGAGTGAACCGTGTAGCAATTGTAGCCCTTTTTATACATAGTCCCCGCCATTTTAGGGGACGAAAAGTAATTGGACAAATTAACATAAACTTAAATAAAGTCCTCATATTTAATTACATATCCTTTGCATACATTACATTACATTATAGGCATTTAGCAGACGCTCTTATCCAGAGCAACTTACACAACTTCTTATTACATTTATCCATTCATACAGCTGGATATATACTGAAGCAATTCAGGTTAAGTACCTTGCTCAAGGGTACAATGGCAGTGTCCTACCTGGGAATCGAACCTGCTACCTTTCAGTTACAAGTCCAGTTCCTTAACCATTATACTACACTGCCGCCCACATACCACGATTTCCTGATGTCTGTGACCCAACATCATAAAAAGACTCTTGATATTTTATTTTCTGGTACTCCTACAAGTGATACTATAACCTCTCTGCATTTGAATGGATCTCTATGGGAATTGGGGGGTGGGACTAGATTTAGCTGTACATTACATTGGAACAGTATGGAACACATGGTTGGCTAAATGGCTGTAGGTCATCAAGGGTCTGATGTATCAAACAAACCTTAAACCATCACTCTGCTGCCAGATATGCAGTCGATATGGATGGATAACTTGAATGGTTTCTTCTCCTGACTTATTTTTCAATAGGAAAATTTGTTAAGAGAAACAAAAGTGATCCATCCCTATCTACTGCATATCTGGTAGCAGAGTGATGGTTTAAGGCTCCTTTGATACCTCCGACCCTTGATAACTTACAGCCATTTTTGCCAACCATGTATTCCATACTGTTCCAGCATAATGTACAGCTATATCTAGTCCCACCCTCCAATTCCCATAGAGATCCATTCAAATGCAGAGAGGTTATAGTATCGCTTGTAAGAGTACCTGAAAATAAGATATCAAGAGTCTTTTGATGTTGTTGCGTCACAGACATCAGGAAGTCATGGTATGCAAAGGATATGCGACCAAATATTAAAAATTATTACTTTATTCTACATTATGTTAAACTGTCCAATATTTTTTGATGCCCGAAAATGGGGGGGGGGGGGGGCTATGTACGAAAGGTTCTATAATTTCTAAATGGTTCATCCGATATGGATGAAAATACCCTCAAATTAAAGCTGACAGTCTGCACTTCATCCTCATCGTCATTGTATCGTTTCAAACTCAAAGTGCTCGATTACAGAACCAAAACAACAAATGTGTCACTGTCCAATGAATTATGGCACTCACTGTAAGTGTTTGCACATATTTATGGCCGTTTCATAAATGAGGCCCATTTTGCGTGTGCGCATACGTATATGTATAGATGTACAGTATGTGCATGTGTGTGTGTTTGTGCTTTTGTGTGTATATATGATTGTGTATGTTGCTGGCTGCAGGCTGTTGTTGACAGGAGAGAAGAAGTCACATATGAAAGAGCAGGCCCTGGCTCTGGCTCTGAAGTACAGCTTTGTGACTCCCCTCACCTCCATGGTAGTCACTAAACCTGAGGGTGAACAACAGGTGGCCCATAAACCCAAGGAAGGCAAGAAGAGCCAGGAGAGACACATGTTGGTGTTGGCAGGTTAGTGCCAAGCAGCCAGCCACCATTTTCACTTAATCCTACATTTATGATGTTTCCAATGACAGAGCTAAAGATTAAATATGCAATCCCAAAAGGTAGCATATTACAAAAGGTTCTATAATTTCTAAACAGTTCATCCGATATGGATGAAAATACCGTCAAATTAAAGCTGACAGTCTGCACTTCAACCCACTGGTGGACTTGGGGGGGGCGACTGCCCCCACTTGGTGCCCCCCTGGTTGAAAACGTCGTGCTTAAGTGCCCTCTTGAGTGGCGAAAACAAGAGTATGTGCCCTATTGGCTGCCCTTCACATAGGAAAACATAGCAAGAAAATACAATAACATTAATGAGTGCTCTATTAGTGGATAAAATGTGATGCAGTGCCCTACTGGTGCCCTTCCAATTGTCTAAACTTGACAATCCCTATGGATGCCGTTCCAAAAGTAAACAGTGCCGTGATAAAGTGCCCTCTATGCTGCCACTACATAACAGTGTCCCAAAGGGTGCCCTTTATGGATTGCCTACATAATGTTAATCAAGGACGAAGACTATTTCAACACAAAACGCATCATAGCGATGCTTTTTGGGCGCTGATGGGGCCCCATGTCGTGCAGTAGGTGCCCTTTTTTTCTTTTCGCCCCTGCCCTTCAAACAGCCTGAGTCCGCCACTGCTTCAACCTCATTGTCATTGTCCTTTCAAACTCAAAGTGCTAGAATACAGAACCAAAATAAATAAAAAATTGGTCACTGTCCAATTAATTATGGTGCCTTTACCATGATGACATTAATCAGTTGTTTAATAACACAGATTTATTTAAATGTACGTTAATGTGTATCACTTGTGTTTCACATTCATAATTCAAACATGCGCTGCTTCATGTGAAGTGTCACTGATCACTGTGCTATCCAATCATCTCTTAAAAGTAGCCGGAAGCTCAGTGAGATCCACAGAACTCAGTCAGATACATTTAGCCAAATGTAGGCTATTTGATTATTACCTCTAGATCTGCATTTGCACTCAGGTAGGGATAACTTGGAACAAGACGACGAAGAACCAGAATTGTTACATTCTACAATTTGGGACCTGTTGCTCTGTTTCACATTTGGAAACGGTTCCCTGGAATCGTTTCCCGATTCTTGCCCATCACTAGTGAAAAGCCCTGCTCACTCAAATGCAAAATAAACAAGTGAAATTCTTGTGTAATTATACCATGTCAGTCTACTGTCAATATCTACTACTAAATATGAAATATACAACCCACCACTTGTTTTATGCATAGAGATGTCCCTTTCAAGATTCAGTGGTCAATCATTGTCTTGGTCAATCTGTTTGAGAAATACACATCCCTTTATAATGCTAGTACACCTTCTGAAACACAAATGTGGGAACCTGTCTCATGCATTCCAGTTCAGTCTGGTTTCATTGACAACTCTATCAAATATAGTACATTATAACCTTCACAACGGTGTTTGCAATGTCTTATTGGATACTTTGAACAATAAATCACAGCCGGGCATAACAGAATTTCTAGTTTTATTAGTTTAATTTAACGCAAACAACTTAGAATGTAGCCTACATTCGCTCACAGAGGCATAATTGTTGTTTTTGTGCTATTTCACAAGTTTTTACTAATTTAGTAACTCCACCATAGATACCATACCATTGATTCTCTCTGAGAATATGCCTACGCTACGGACATGCGGGAGATTTTCCTCCTCGATATGCAAGTATTACTGCTTGTGATATTTCAAATATGTAAGTTTTCCAACCAGGGTTTCCATTGAAATTTGGTGCCGGCCACTGTGACCGACAAGATTTCAGTTTGCTGGACAAATTGGAGAAATTCTGGTCAAATATTATCTTGTGTTTATTATGCTTTAAAGCAATTTATAGGCAGGCTTTATAAAGAATGACATCATAAGGGGAATAGATTTATAACAGTTTTTAATGAAAAGTGCTTTCGCAAATAGAGTAGGCTATAGCATGAATAGGAAAGAAATTAAGTCCCGTCAAATAAAATAACTCCCGTCAATAGACACGCCATTTAAAAAAAAAAAAGACGATAGGCTATAGGTAGCCTACATTCCTTGAGGCAAAACATCAACACAAATAATTTCCTCTCGCTGTGCCTATAGCCTATATTCTCACATAAAATCAAATCAAATAAAAACGAAAAAAAATAACACATTGCTCATATTTTATTTACAGCGCTTTTTCGCAGCAGTGAAGCGTGCTGCTGCCGACTTAAAGTCAAATGTGTCCAATGTCTCTCTGCAAATTGTGAAGCGCTTTAGCCTTGTGACCTTATGTTCCTGAAGGCGACTTCGCAGTGCCGTTTTAATTTGGTTCTGTAACAAAAACCCTCTCTCTGCTGGCACACTTGAGACGGGGATCAAGCAGGCCATCTTGGCCAGTTTGGCCCACTCGGGATACATTTTACTGAAGTCCCTGATGGGAACCTCGCAGGCCGTTGTGAAATTCAATCCGCCATATCCACAGAGCGCTGTGATCACAGCGAGAGCATCTCATTGCGCATTTGTGGAATCAATTACAGGGGCTGTGGCTGGCGCTGACTCTTCCTCGCTGGTCTTTTCTTGGCCAAAATGACCAATGATGGTTTTGATGGCTGGTTCTGGATATTCCTGAAGCGCTGGGGGGACAGAGTGATAATTAGTTAATGATATTTTGATGAAAAGCCAATAGAGAGCTAAGTTATGTAAAATAGTCTCGACAGCCACTAGGACCAATCTAGTTAAAATGTTATTGCTGTAATTATTATTATTATGAAGAAGAAGGAGAAAAGGGAAGAATGAATGAATAGGTTGTAAATTTAGGCAAGCGTTTTAGATCATTCAATAATTTATAGGCTATATGCCTATGATTTAAAGAATGGTAGTATGCCATTTGCAAAAACAAAATCAAATAGGCTAGGCCTACTACTCACCGCCCTGTGTCTGTGGGTAATGGGAGGGGTTCAGAAGGACATCAAAGCAGTTAAGTAGATCCATGGCGTCATCTGGGAATCGGTCGTGTACAGCATCTATTAGATGTTGAATGTAGCGTTTGAAAGCCTGAATGGACCTGTCACCTGTGTGTGTCACTTTCACATCCTTGTACATGTCGTCTTGGCGATCCTCCTGGAACGTTTGTTCTTCTGGACATCAGGTATCTCGTAACTTTGTCAGAGCTGCGACTGAGGGTTGAACCATAGGTCGGATGGTGGCCAGATTGAAGTCATCTTTCTGGAAATCCAAGCTCAATTGGGTCATCACATCAGCCAGTGGTAGCACATCAGCCAGTAAGGGTAATGAAAGAGTACGGCTGTAACGGCGGGGAGAACTGATGTGTGGACCCAGGTGCAGAAAACAAAAGGCAGGAACCAGGATAAACAATTAACACAACTTTTAATAATAACAAACTAAATGCGGGAACTGGGAAGAAACACAGGAACAAAGAAAACACTGGTAAAAATGAAAACTGCTGAGAACTAAGAAGGCAAAGATATAACTAACAATGGTAACTCTAGCGAACTCAGCAAGCAAACGCTTGGACAGAGAGAAACTCAAGACTGAGTACGGAATCAGAGGAGAACAGAGCTTAAGTAGGGAGACAAACAATGGGGCACAGGTGAAGCTAATCTCTAGACAAGGTAACAAGCAATCAACCCAAACTGCTAAATGCATGATGGTTCCCTCTAGAGGCCACCAGAGGAAGCAGCAGGATTGGGACGATTCCTGACAATGGCTGAATTTGACTCAGGATACCTTGTTTTTCTTCATTTAGCTCCATCACTAGAGCAGGCCAGTTGTGTTTGATACTCTCCACTACTCTGTGCAAGAACAGCCAGCGGACAGCGCACGGCTGCTTTAGGCTCATCATGTCTTCATCGCCTAGCGCTGCTGTCAGTTGATGGAGGCGATTGGATCTGCTGGATGAGTGCTTGTAAAAAGAGTACACAGAGGCAATTGTGTACTTGTAGGCTCCTACCTGGTCCGCAGATTTTGCAGCATCTACCGCGGCCAGCGCAGCTCGGTGGGCAACTCAGTGCACGTGAATGGAAAACGCACTCTCTCTCTTCAGAAGGGCACCAACTCCAGCACGCTTACCCATCATTACACTGGCCCCATCCAGGCCGATGACCAGGACAGCTCCACACCCCTCTTACGTAGCACCTCAACCACTTTGTCAAATATATACCGTGCGGTCCCGGAGTGCACATCATAATTGCCAAGAAAACACGTCATTTGTGTATCATTATATCCTACAAAACATGACAACCATTCACGAAATAAAAGTTAGCCAATGACAGTCAAGCATATTTATTGAAAACCATTTCATTATTGGTAGCTGGAAGGCAATATCCTATGTTAAAAAGCAGTACACAGACCATACATTTTTGTCGAGTGAAACGAATAACATGTGAACGTGGTTGGGTGAGAGACGGGACCACTGACTGGGCAGGATGAGTAATAGGCCTATTGGCATATTATGAAAAAACAAACACTGCTACACTTACTCAGATAATTTCTGTTGAATGACCAGTGCATCCTTGTACTAACGGAGATGGTCTGCATAAAGTTGAGCATGCATGGTGAGGCCAGTTTTTTTAGAGAGGCGCTCCAGGCGTTGTCCTGTGGTTTTCATGCGGTAGAGCTCAGTGGTGTACCATGAGGCACTTACAGTGAAAGATATTTCCATGATTTGAGGGGTGCAATGGTGTTAAGTGATGTGGAGAGGGTGTTGTTGTAATGAGAGAGCAATTAAGCTGGAGATGACAGGGGGATTTGGGCAGGGTGGGTATTTATCAAGCTCATGAGGTCAGCAGGTTGTATGCTTTTCAGGTTGCGGAATGACGTATTGTACTTTAGCTTTGGACGTGAAGGGAAAATTAAATAAAATGACTTTATGATCAGAGATGGGAAGTGAGAGGTCAGTAATGTTGAGGGGGTGGGGACCAGTGGAGCGGACTAGATAGAGTACATAGCCTTTGTTATGGGTGGCAAAATTAACATGTTGTGTAAAGTCAAGAGAATGAAGGAGGGACATGAAATCATTAGCAAAAACACAGGTCTGTGAATCAACATGAAGTAGTACATTGGGGGGTGCTGTTGCAGGGTAGATTCTCCAGCATGTTGTTAGGTGGCCTTATGCAGGATGGGGGAGAGTGGTTACCATATGCCTATTAATTGTATTTGCATCACACAAGACACAAGAATATTTAAACTTTGTGGTACATTGCACAGGTTACTGTGTTTGATCTTTTTGGGTTTTGGAGGCTAATGTGTCCATGTCATGTGCTTATTTAGGTGCCCTTTCTGAAAGGTTGTTTATGTTGCCTGCATATTTGGGGAACATTCCTACAACTTGTTGCAGCGCTCAACAGTCACAAATAGGCAGTCCAGATCTTGTTGATCTGTAAATGCTTTATATCGCATGATGACAGTTTTGCATGTGTTAAATAGACATGTTATTCAGTATGGCAGTTTTTGTAGTCACTGAGTGTGAGATTGAGAGAACCTACAGCAGAAATGTATAAGAACTTCCACCTGATCTAGATTAAGGTGCTGTAGAATGGCAGTGATGGTACCATATGTCCATAATACCATATGCTACCATATGCATATAATTCATTGTAAATGTATAACAGTGAGTCACTGTTCTATCAGTGCAGGAGCCACGTTTTGGTCAATAACCACACACCATTAGGCATGTCTAGGGTTGCAAAGGGAGGGAATTTTTCAGGTAACGTTTTGGTAACTTTCAGTAATCTTTGGTAATTGTCCAGGGTAATTGACCACTCACTGTAACAATCTCATGATTTAAAAAAGCTAATAAAACACAAAAAGTTGAAGAAAACAATAAACAAAGAAAATGTGCTGAATAGGCCCAGGTCCTTTCTGGTGAGCAGGTTTCTGTGACATATGGTACCATCACTGCCATTGTACAGCACCTTAATCTAGATCAGGGGTAAGTTCTTATAAATTTGGGTAAATCTTCCTGCAAGTAAGGGCTGTGGAGTGCTTATGCCATCTGGGAAGCAGCCAAACACATCAAGGCATCAACCTGGATGAAGGGACTCTAAGTGTGAAGCTGGTGCCCGTTTGGTGGAACATTGAGCAGAGTGTGCAACAGGCTGACAAACGAAAGAGTTGAAAGCTGGTGGCTGTTGATACTCTTTGAGCCCATAAAAGATGATACTACACAAATTGAATCTGAGGAGGATTGTCTAGATTCTCCAGAGTCTCTTTTTGAGGATGAACCTAGCTGTGGTTGAGATAAGTACTGTAATTAGCCGAGGTCAAACAAGTAAAGTTCCAATTTTTGTTTAACCTTACTTTAGTCAAAATATTAAGTTCCTAATTGGATAAGGTATAGTAAGGCTAAACAATGGCTAAATTTAGCTTTATTTAATACGGCTTAACCCCCTCATCCCTTCATCCAGGTTGATGCCTTGATGTGTCTGGCTGCCTCGCAGATGGCAAATTTCACCTATTTAGGGGGTGCTCTGTTTAAGTCTGTCATGGGTTTTCAGCCTCCCTTTATTTCTGTGGTCGTGCCTCCTCAGAGCAGCTAGAGGGCGCCCTTGCTTTATTTTTCTGTCCTCCATTCCAGGTCTTCGCTTTGACATTCTTAATTCACTGCACCTGCCCTTGTTACCGGTCGGCCATATAAAACCTGTGTTGCCCTTTGTTCTGTGCTCAGTTGTTGTCTTGCGACCAACTTGGCCGGTACAGATATAGGACTTGGGACACTCTTTTTCTTGTTTCAAATAAGGAAAAGCAGGAAGAAAACCATTAGCATATTTAGTTAGGTTTAGATCTTAGGATTTCTTTTTCCTTTCATTTGCTCTTTTCTTTCTGCCTTCTGTCTCCCTCCTTTGGAGGGGTACCTTTGTTGACCTCTCTTTTCCCTGCTTTCTTTATTGAAAGCAAGAGGTCCTTTTATTTTATTTTCCTACCACTCGCTTCCCGAGTCTATTCACCCTGTTAGGGTTGTTTTCAGTTCTTTACTGTTTCGTTCACCTCCTTTGTTTTCCTCTCCTATTTTCAGAGCTTGAGGCGAATCCTCCCTTTCCCTCTTCGTGGATTTTTCCTCTTTTGTGGCTAGGGGGATAGCTTCTAGACTTCCTCTGTAGCGTTTGGGTCTCTGAAACCACCCCCATTATAGTACAACTGAGCCAGTATGGATGATCCAGCGACACCACATGATCCAGCTGTCCCCTTGCTACTCAGCCCCAGGAGCCAAAGCTCCAATTACCATCCCGCTATAGGGAAGTACCGGGCCTTTCTTACCCAGTGCTTCATTTTCTTATAGGTTATAAAGGCTTTATAACTCCAGGTGTGATCACATAAACTTGGTAAATGACTTAAATGAAACAAGACAGGTGTACCATTTACAATGCAAACGTCGATTTGTTTATTTTCATTTTCAATTTAAGTCAAAATAAAGTGCCACAAATCCAAAAAAACTTAAATAATAATTGTTTTTCTTTAGTTTGCTGAGAGCTACATAAGTTAAATCAGTAATATATATATACATTTCCTGGATCATAAACTCCATGTCCACAAGTTTTGCAAAATCTGAGGATGATATACAGAACTACTAAAGGTCTATCATGCAAAGTATAGCAGTGTACCCTGTTGTCCATTAGTGTCTCCAAATCTATCCAAATGGCTAAATTGTGCACTGCTCTAAATAAAAAAAACTATGACATATTTAACTATAAATCAACAGTTTTGGCTCATAAACCTCACTTTTGCATAATTTTCAAGTGGGAATTACTATATTTTCATCAGTATAGGGGGGTAGATATCTACGGGTCCAAAACCCCTATGCAAAACATGTCATAAAATGAATAAAATTATTCATTATTGTATTATAAAGCATAGGCATAAAATTAATTAAAATGAGTTTTGTCCATTATAAAGCATATACATTTGCTCCTTCTGATGGCTTAAGATAAAAAAACATTGATATCACAGTGTTACATACACCTGAATATGTTGCCTAATCATTCACTCTTGCACCTCAATAAAACATCACTTTTCCCTGTACTCTACAGTATGTATACTTTTGTCCTGGGATTGCATTTTTCTGTAGTTTTTAAAAATTTGTAAATTTTCCTATTCATAATGAATCAAAGGAAATCTTTACCTTAATCTACCACATATCAGCACACAGTAAATTGGAATGAGCATTTGTCATGCCCTAAGAGACAAGTATATACGCCATAGCCTATATTATGTACGATAACATCAACATAAAATAGTATTCCACCATCTGCAAAATGCTGCCAAATGTTCTATCTTCTATGAACATCGGGTAGCCTACATCAAACATACATTTAACGATTGCACTACAGTATGTGAAATGCACTCAAAATGTGAAAATAACAATAGGGCTATCAAACATATTGGAAAGACCGTGCTCGAGTGGAAACACGAACCTACATATGTAGCCAGCGAGACCAACGGCATTTTAGACGCAAAAATACTTACATATCAAACTAAGGGAAACTCCCCTCCCTAATGCGTTTTCTATAGAGCTTGCGTAATACTAGACCGTTAAAATGAAAACTGCCGTTACGCTGGGATGTAGTAAATTGTTCAAAGCACCCAAAAAGACATGGCATATACCGTTGCTAAGGTTATAATGTACTCTATTGGATGAAAAAGCCGACAATTAAACCAGAATGAACTGTAATGAATGAGGCTTACAGGGCATGGGGGTATTATGCGTCGACATTGTATAAAGTGTTGTATATTTCTCAAACCGATTGTACCAGACAATAAATGACCACTGAATTTTGAAAGGAACATCTCGATGTATAAAACCAATGGTACAATTGTATATTTATTTCATTTTTAGTAGCATATATTGCTAGTAGAATACATGGTAGAATGAGACAGTACTTTAACTGTTAATTTTGCATTTGAGTGAGCAGGGCTTTTCACGGCATTGCTGGCATACGATCAGGCTATTGTTGGGTTTATCTTGTTGCTATGACGTTATTCTATATTCTATTTTATATGATGAATAAATATATTTATGAACTCAAACATAGGTGCTATTGTTCACTATGTCACGCATAGATAGGTATTGACTAGGTGGGGGTTGCTTGTTAAATGGACTTGCTACGGGGAAATAGTGACACTTAGAAACTCATTCGGCAGAAATCGGCAGTAATCGTCATGAACCATCTACCAATAAAGTTAAAACACAGAGTTTCTGATTTCCACTAATAGTTTGGCTGCAATAGCAACAAATGTCTCAGTTGAGCAAAAAGGTCCCGCCAGCGTCACCTTCTACGCAAAGGAGTTATTATGGTTAAATAATTTTAATCGCCTGTGAATATTTTTTGCGGGTGGTAAGAGTTTTACACGTGATTTTATATTCAAACCATTTGTAAATCGACCTGCAAGTTTATTGTTTTAACGTCCAGAAGTGACCAAACCATAACAAGCTAATGATAAAATATCTTGCGTTATATGTATGTTGCACATACTTTGCACATAAGAGTATGAAACAATATTAGGTGAGACTGAGAAGTAATATTTTGTTGCATAACAATACAGCATCTATAGTATGTAACAAATTAACTGGCTACCTAGCTATTAATCTATGCTGAAAAAAAAGCTTCTTCATTTCTTTTCTTCTTAAACATTTCATCAGATGATGAGTGCAACTCCAGTATTAATCCTTCTTCTCTTGTTATCCATCAATGTTCTCTACTTTCTGCAGCCTGGTCTCACTCCCAAGTCGTCACATAGCGACGCTTGGGCAGCTCCTACGGCGTCATCCTTTAGACGCAGAAGGAGGCCTTTTGCGTCATTATTTGACGCACTCGTCTCGAATTTACGAATCTTCTATGGCGAAGGCTTTGCTCATGATAACCGACTGTGAGCATGCCCACTCAGTCTTCGCCGTGTGCGCGGAGATCTTTCTGAGTTCGTGATTCCCGTACCCCACCCCCAACCCCTAAACATAACCTCACAGGAGTTCATGTAACTCGGGCTCATGCCCGAACTGTTAAGATAGTGGGCGAGCTCGACCACAAGAGTTCACGTAACTCTCTACCAGATGAAGAAAAAATAAAAATAAAAAAGCATTATATTGAAGTGCCACAACGAAAGACAAATTATGTGGCCACAACCGTCAATATACGACGCAAAAGGCTGCGTCAATATACGACGCAAAAGGCTACCTTTGGCGTCACATAGCGACGCTTGGGCAGAAGCGTCGCTATGTGACGAGTCCGCGTGAGACCACGTTGACTTTCTGTTATGTTTTCCTTTATTACAACTGGCTTCATATCTGGACTAGCCATATTGAGCTGCTTTGAAGGGTGTACTCAGAGGAGGGAAGATGGTCAGATTTGACATCCAGTCAGGACACGGATGTTGGTAGGGCCAAGCAGCATAGTAACAACCAATCAGATTGAACATTTTTTAATTATGCTTCTAGTGTGCCAATATATATGAAATGTCACTGCACATACCTTTAAATTAAAATAAAAAAAATTGTTGAGTCAATGTTACTGACAAATATTTATTGAATCCAGGCAGACATCCTGGATATGGTGGGGCAGCTGTCCCAGGGCTTCCAGGTGAGTAAATTTATCTTTTATAGCCATTGACATGTGCAAAGCTCTTAACAAGAAAATATGTGTTGTATTTTTTACAAGAGTATTGCCTAAACTACATTATTCGAAAGGGGAATTGGATCCACCTCCCTTTTGTTTTAACTAAAAGAAACACTTTCATTCCAAATATGGGTCTCAAAAACACAGGGTGCTGAATGCAACATAAAATGCAATTATTTTACCAAAAATAATCCTGTTTTTTCCTTTTACTTTTACCTACATTTATGATGTTTGAAATGACAGATCTTAAGATAGCATAAAGCAAGCATAAATATTTAAGGTAACTTTTATTATTTACTGGTTTACTGAATGTTTCATATAGTTAGATACATTTTTCAAATATTTACTTAATGTTGAAAACCATGAAATAATAAAACAATTAGCTTAAATATGTTTTTTTAAGCATATAATTCATTGTAAATGTATAAAAAGAAAGAAGTGACATTATTGTTGTCAAATATGATGGGAAGAAGCCATATTGTACTTAAATGTAGGAAAAAAAGGTAAAAGGTAAAATAACTACATTTAATTTGGTGCCCCATATGAAAATACATCTGAATTAATCACCAGTCCAAAATAATATACAATAATAAAAAAAACATTTTATGTTTTGTACATCTTTCCATAATTTATAACAAATTAAAAATAAATTGCTGGATATAATTTTGAGGCTCATAATATTGTAAAACTGTCATATTATATTGAGTATGATCATAGTTTTGCATGTATTAAATAGATGCATTTGTCAGGGAAGTGATTATTAAGTAGAAGTGTGTATATTTCCTGAATCCAGCAGTTACAACACTCAATGACCTTGTTAAAATGTCCAGCACTCTGAATAGTGAACACAAGCGGTATAGCGTGCTAAAACCCCTCACTTAACCTACACTTAATTAGATTTAATGGATTTAATTGAATAAATATTATTATAAATGACAATCATAAATGAAATTGCCGAATTCGTTGATAGGTCAGTCGAACAGTAACCTGGTGGATCAACCAACAAGTCAAAACAAAGTTGAAATAATTTTATTAAAGGAAAACCGCCAATTGGAATAATGAAATGGAATCATACATTAATTAATGAACATAGGCTCACGACTTATACTTACAAAAGGAAGACATTGAACCAGACGTTAAATTGTGTTAATTTGCTGTGAAATTAATGCCGAGTTCCAGCATCTCCTAAATTCAAATCCCAATCTGCCGTAATTCAGCCATCGGCTAACCTCAAGCTTAGTCCGACATGCCAATGAATACATGCAAGTCCCCATCACACCTGTCAGCCAAGAACGGGTAAAACAGGAGTTCACTGCAAACCTTTCCTGGGGTTCTGCCCCAGCAGAGAACGTTCTTATATATGTGAAACATAAGGGAGCCCACTTCATGAACAGCCAGGCGATATGCGATGCTACGTGTAAGGTTACACATGTATTCGCAATTATCCTGGATCAAGCTATGACTCTATATTGGCCAATAGTTCCTGCAATCTTCTAGAGGGACAATCTTCTGTCAGGGGATAATAGTTAAAACATGCATACAAATATCAAAATTACATTGTGAAATAGGGGTTCATATTTTTCCCAAAAATAAAACATTTTCTCTCCCGGATTAGACGCAAGTTGTCCCTGGAATCGCGTTGATATATACTTAAGTGGGCTTGTTTTAAGACATTAAGCTATCAGGAAAAACGCGTTGTTCATATTTCCATAAGCAGGACAATATAAAAAAAGGGAAGATATGCGTAAACCAATATGCGTTGTGTATTTAGTGTCATTATTAAGGCAAAATAACGCTATTTATGTTATTAATATTAGAATGCACGTAATATGAACTTTGGGAGAAACTTTAATTTCGCTAGCCAAATTTAATTGCCTGTGATCTGTCTGCTATGAGAACAGCCTCATGGGATTTATGTTTGACATTGCTTCATTGTATAAACAAACAAAATTTGTTAATTAAGCAGGCTAATCTGGCGTTTTCTAAACTGAGAGGGAAGCCAAATTCTGGTAGCTTACTGGTAGTTACTCTTTTATTCTGTAACATGATTTGCTTCATGATTAAAAAAATGTATTCTTACTGTTCATGATGTATGTATCCAAAAATTATCTTCTTGTGTATTTTGAGCGCTAGCTAGAATGGGCCAGTTAATTAGCCCCCATTGTTATGCAATCATTCAGAACGTTCAGTTATGAATATTCGAAACACACCCGTATGTGTCTTGCTACAATGACAGCCATCATATTATCGATTCTATGTCTTTTAATACTTGCTTTCCATTTGTACTAAAATTTCCCAAACTTCTTTTTGGGCTTAGTAAATCACTTTCCACGTACTAAAGTAATCTACTTGCGTGACCTCCTCCCACTATTTCACGAAATAACTTTATTCCGCAAAAATGAGAAATCCACATATCTTTCCATTTTAACACACGCAATCGGCTTTACACCTCGTTGATCACCTCTGAAGATTTTTTGCGGGTGGTAAGAGTTTTACATATGATTTTATATGCAAACCTTTAGTAAATTGACCCACTAGTTTATTGTTTTAACGTCCAGAAGTGACCAAACCATAACAAGCTAATGATAAAATATCTTGCTTTATGTAAGGGGGGTTGGGTTCGGAGGACCAGATGCGACTGAGACGGGATCAGAAAGATATCCACGAAACGTAGATATCCACTAGCAGGAAGCAGAGAGAAAAAAGAAACGGGGGAAAAAAAACCTCCTGGCTAAAAGCCCAAAATAATAACGCCCCCGATAATAGGGCGAAGCACGCAGACTCGAGCAAAATAAAACAGATAGGGAAAAAACAATCCCGGCATAAGCCAAAATAATAGCGACCCAAGAGAATAGGGTGAAGCTCGCAGACTCAAGCAGAGAAATAGAAAGTCAGGGAAAATAATCCTGGCGTAAGCCAAAATAATAGCAACCCAGTTGAATGGGCGAACGCTCGCAGACTCGAGCAGAGAGAAAACAAAACAGGAAGAGAGCCTCTAGCCCTGAAAACTGTCAGAGAACAAAAAACAAACAAAGAGGCAAAAGGAGATGGGAAAAATCCAAGGTACTGTCTAGCAGCAGACAAGAGAGGAAAACCAAGGAAGGAAATAAAGAGTAAAGAAAACAAGAATCCTAAACAGAAATCCTATCATTCTAACAGACAAGTCCTGTATGTTCTTTTGAATAAAAGGACAAGAGGTCGTCTGTTATTCCAATACCCGTACCGGCTTTGAGTGTGGCAATGAAAACACTAAAGCACCGGAAGAAGGAAGCACCGTGCTTATATAGCCAACGGGAAACCTGCAACAGGTGCGCCAGGTAAGTGCCGGGAAGCATAAAAACCCGGCACGGGCGGCAGAAAAAATAAGGCAGGACCGCCCTCATGGTGCTCCGAAAGGAAACGACCACAGAGATGAAGGAAAGGCAGCACAATCTCAGTGCTCAACCATTTCACCTTTCATTTCACATAGCGCAAAAACAAAACGAGAGGGCAGGCTGAGCTAGCTAGGAGCAATACAGGGCCTGAAACCATTGAGGTGTGTGTGGGGCGGGGGGTGGCTTCCAAATTCATATGGTAAAAGAAATAAACTAACAAAAAAAAAGTACAACATGAAATCACAACAGGCTGAAAGGTTTGTTATTGTGGAAATAGTTTCCATTCAAATGTATAATGGAATGGTTTCATGTTTTCATAAAACTGCCTTTTCATTATATATTGTACCTCAGATTTTTTCCAGTTCTTATCCAAAATTATTGTTCAGTGTCCTCCAGTTAGGGGGTGGGGGGTTAGATAAATAAGTATATAGTCCAGAATATAGATCTTATGAAGGGTTTTGAAAAGAAAAAAAGACAGGGAGGGGGGGGGGGTGAATAGCAATTAATTTTAGACTAGAAAATATGACATTTCCCATATGTAACACCACTTCCGGTCGAAGCCCCGCACACTTCCAGGTTTAATCCAAATACAGATACAGATACAGATAATGTTGATGGTCCAACAGATACAAATACAGATACAGATAGTGGCATTGCTGCACACCCCTAATATCAATACAGCATCTAAAGTATGTAACAAATTACCTGGCTACCTAGCTATTAATCTATGCTGAAAAAAAGCTGTTCTTAATTCTGTTCTTCTTAAACATTTCACCAGCTGATAAATACAACTCCAGTATTAATCATTCTTTTATTGTTATCCATCAATCTTCTCCACTCTCTGTTATGTTTTCCTTTATTACAACTGGCGTCATCTCTGGACTAGCTATATTGAGCTGCTTTGAAGGGTGTACTCAGAGGAGGGAAGATGGTCAGATTTGACATCCAGTCAGGACACGGATGTTGGGAGGGCCAAGCAGCATAGTAACAACCAATCAGATTGAACATTTTTTAATTATGCTTCTAGTGTGCCAATATATATGAAATGTCACTGCACATACCTTTAAATTAAAATAAAAAAAATTGTTGAGTCAATGTTACTGACAAATATTTATTGAATCCAGGCAGACATCATGTATATCCTTCCGGTGCGGCAGCTGTCCCAGGGCTTCCAGGTGGGTAAATTTATCTTTTATAGCCATTGACATGTGCAAAGCTCTTAACAAGAAAATAAGTGTTGTATTTTTTACAAGAGTATTGCCAAAATTACATTTCTCGAAATAAATTTTGTTTTAATTGAAAGAAACACTTTCATTCCAAATATGGGTCTCAAAAAAACGGGGTGCTGAATGCAACATAAAATGCAATTATTTTACCAAAATAATTTCCTCACATTTTTACTTTTACCTACATTTATGATGTTTGAAATGACAGATCTTAAGATAGCATAAAGCAAGCATAAATATTTAAGGTAACTTTTATTATTTACTAGTTTACTGAATGTTTCATATAGTTAGATACATTTTTCAAATATTTACTTAATGTTGAAAACCATGAAATAATAAAACAGTTAGCTTAAATATGTTTTTTTAAGCATATAATTCATTGTAAATGTATAAAAAGAAAGAAGTGACATTATTGTTGTCAAATATGATGGGAAAAAGCCATATTGTACTTAAATGTAGGAAAAAAAGGTAAAAGGTAAAATAACTACATTTAATTTGGTGCCCCATATAAAAATACATCTGAATTAATCACCAGTCCAAAATAATATACAATAATAAAAAAAACATTTTAAGTTTTGTACATCTTTCCATAATTTATAACAAATTAAAAATA
The DNA here is from genome assembly GCA_029718625.1 of Synaphobranchus kaupii. Classification (NCBI taxonomy): domain Eukaryota; kingdom Metazoa; phylum Chordata; class Actinopteri; order Anguilliformes; family Synaphobranchidae; genus Synaphobranchus; species Synaphobranchus kaupii. The sequence goes on from CM056380.1 coordinate 91,453,837, forward strand.
AATTGCTGGATATAATTTTGAGGCTCATAATATATTGTAAAACTGTCATATTATATTGAGTATGATGATAGTTTTGCATGTATTAAATAGATGCATTTGTCAGGGAAGTGATTATTAAGTAGAAGTGTGTATTTCCTGAATCCAGCAGTTACAACACTCAATGACCTTGTTAAAATGTCCAGCACTCTGAATAGTGAACACAAGCGGTATAGCGTGCTAAAACCCCTCACTTAACCTACACTTAATTATATTTAATGGATTTAATTGAATAAATATTATTATAAATGACAATCATAAATTAAATTGCCGAATTCGTTGATAGGTCAGTCGAACAGTAACCTGGTGGATCAACCAACAAGTCAAAACAAAGTTGAAATAATTTTATTAAAGGAAAACCGCCAATTGGAATAATGAAATGGAATCATACATTAATTAATGAACATAGGCTCACGACTTATACTTACAAAAGGAAGACATTGAACCAGACGTTAAATTGTGTTAATTTGCTGTGAAATTAATGCCGAGTTCCAGCATCTCCTAAATTCAAATCCCAATCTGCCGTAATTCAGCCATCGGCTAACCTCAAGCCTAGTCCGACATGCCAATGAATACATGCAAGTCCCCATCACACCTGTCAGCCAAGAACGGGTAAAACAGGAGTTCACTGCAAACCTTTCCTGGGGTTCTGCCCCAGCAGAGAACGTTGTTATATATGTGAAACATAAGGGTGCCCACTTCATCAACATCCAGGCGATATGCGATGCTACGTGTAAGGTTACACATGTATTCGCAATTATCCTGGATCAAGCTATGACTCTATATTGGCCAATAGTTCCTGCAATCTTCTAGAGGGACAATCTTCTGTCAGGGGATAATAGTTAAAACATGCATACAAATATCAAAATTACATTGTGAAACAGGGGTTCATATTTTTCCCAAAAATAAAACATTTTCTCTCCCGGAGTGTTGTCCCTGGAATCGCGTTGATATATACTTAAGTGGGCTTGTTTTAAGACATTAAGCTCTCAGTAAAAAGGCGTTGTTCATATTTCCATAAGCAGGACAATATAAAACAAGGGAAGATATGCGTAAACCAATATGCGTTGTGTATTTAGTGTCATTATTAAGGCAAAATAACGCTATTTATGTTATTAATATTAGAATGCACGTAATATGAACTTTGGGAGAAACTTTAATTTCGCTAGCCAAATTTAATTGCCTGTGATCTGTCTGCTATGAGAACAGCCTCATGGGATTGATGTTTGACATTGCTTCATTGTATAAACAAACAAAATTTGTTAATTAAGCAGGCTAATCTGGCGTTTTCTAAGCTGAGAGGGAAGCCAAATTCTGGTAGCTTACTGGTAGTTACTCTTTTATTCTGTAACATGATTTGCTTCATGATTAAAAAATGTATTCTTACTGTTCATGATGTATGTATCCAAAAATTATCTTCTTGTGTATTTTGAGCGCTAGCTAGAATGGGCCAGTTAATTAGCCCCCATTGTTATGCAATCATTCAGAACGTTCCGTTATGAATATTCTAAACACACCCGTATGTGTCTTGCTACAATGAGAGCCATCATATTATCGATTCTATGTCTTTTAATACTTGCTTTCCATTTGTACTAAAATTTCCCAAACTTCTTTTTGGGCTTAGTAAATCACTTTCCACGTACTAAAGTAATCTACTTGCATGACCTCCTCCCACTATTTCACGAAATAACTTTATTCCGCAAAAATGAGAAATCCACATATCTTTCCATTTTAACACACGCAATCGGCTTTACACCTCGTTGATCACCTCTGAAGATTTTTTGCGGGTGGTAAGAGTTTTACATATGATTTTATATGCAAACCTTTAGTAAATTGACCCACTAGTTTATTGTTTTAACATCCAGAAGTGACCAAACCATAACAAGCTAATGATAAAATATCTTGCTTTATGTAAGGGTGGTTGGGTTCGGAGGACCAGATGCGACTGAGACGGGATCAGAAAGATATCCACGAAACGCAGATATCCACTAGAAGGAAGCAGAGAGAAAAAAGAAACGGGGGGAAAAAAACCTCCTGGCTAAAAGCCCAAAATAATAACGCCCCCGATAATAGGGCGAAGCTTGCAGACTCGAGCAAAATAAAACAGATAGGGAAAAAACAATCCCGGCATAAGCCAAAATAATAGCAACCCAAGAGAATAGGGTGAAGCTCGCAGACTCGAGCAGAGAAATAGAAAGTCAGGGAAAATAATCCTGGCGTAAGCCAAAATAATAGCAACCCAGTTGAATGGGCGAACGCTCGCAGACTCAAGCAGAGAGAAAACAAAACAGGAAGAGAGCCTCTAGCCCTGAAAACTGTCAGAGAACAAAAAACAAACAAAGAGGCAAAAGGAGATGGGAAAAATCCAAGGTACTGTCTAGCAGCAGACAAGAGAGGAAAACCAAGGAAGGAAATAAAGAGTAAAGAAAACAAGAATCCTAAACAGAAATCCTATCACTCTAACAGACAAGTCCTGTATGTTCTTTTGAATAAAAGGACAAGAGGTCGTCTGTTATTCCAATACCCGTACCGGCTTTGAGTGTGGCAATGAAAACACCAAAGCACCGGAAGAAGGAAGCACCGTGCTTATATAGCCAGCTGGAAACCTGCAACAGGTGCGCCAGGTAAGTGCCGGGAAGCGGAAAAACCCGGCACGGGCGGCAGAAAAAATAAGGCAGGACCGCCCTCATGGTGCTCCGAAAGGAAACGACCACAGAGATGAAGGAAAGGCAGCACAATCTCAGTGCTCAACGGCGCGCAAAGGCTAACGTTAATGCCAGTGGGCTCAGTCCGCAGCCAGCCCTGTCACTGCAGTCACATAAATGACACAAGCACACACACCCACACCCTCGCCTCCTGCTTCATGCAACCTACAATCTGTAATATGTTTAACCATCGGGAATTTGGCATCGCATTTCACATAATAACCATTTCACCTTTCATTTCACATAGCACAAAAACAAAACGAGAGGGCAGGCTGAGCTAGCTAGGAGCAATACAGGGCCTGAAACCATAGAGGTGTGTTTGGGGGCGGGGTTTCAAATTCATATGGTAAAGGAAATAAACTAACAAAAAAAAAGTACAACATGAAATCACAACAGGCAGAAAGGTTTGTTATTGTGGAAATAGTTTCCATTCAAATGTATAATGGAATGGTTTCATGTTTTCATAAAACTGCCTTTTCATTATATATTGTACCTCAGATTTTTTCCAGTTCTTATCCAAAATTATTGTTCAGTGTCCCCCAGTTAGGGGGTGGGGGGTTAGATAAATAAGTATATAGTCCAGAATATAGATCTTATGAAGGGTTTTGAAAAGAAAAAAAGACAGGGAGGGGGGGTGAATAGCAATTAATTTTAGACTAGAAAATATGACATTTCCCATATGTAACACCACTTCCGGCCGAAGCCCCGCCCACTTCCAGGTTTAATCCAAATACAGATACAGATACAGATAATGTTGATGGTCCAACAGATACAAATACAGATACAGATAGTGGCATTGCTGCACACCCCTAATATCAATACAGCATCTAAAGTATGTAACAAATTACCTGGCTACCTAGCTATTAATCTATGCTGAAAAAAAGCTGTTCTTAATTCTGTTCTTCTTAAACATTTCACCAGCTGATAAATACAACTTCAGTATTAATCATTCTTTTCTTGTTATCCATCAATCTTCTCCACTCTCTGTTATGTTTTCCTTTATTACAACTGGCGTCATCTGTGAACTAGCTATATTGAGCTGCTTTGAAGGGTGTACTCAGAGGAGGGAAGATGGTCAGATTTGACATCCAGTCAGGACACGGATGTTGGTAGGGCCAAGAAGCATAGTAACAACCAATCAGATTTAACATTTTTTAATTATGCTTCTAGTGTGCCAATATATATGAAATGTCACTGCACATACCTTTAAATTAAAATAAAAAAAATTGTTGAGTCAATGTTACTGACAAATATTTATTGAATCCAGGCAGATATCCTGGATATGGTGGGGCAGCTGTCCCAGGGCTTCCAGGTGAGTAAATTTATCTTTTATAGCCATTGACATGTGCAAAGCTCTTAACAAGAAAATATGTGTTGTATTTTTTACAAGAGTATTGCCTAAACTACATTATTCGAAAGGGGAATTGGATCCACCTCCCTTTTGTTTTAATTGAAAGAAACACTTTCATTCCAAATATGGGTCTCAAAAACACGGGGTGCTGAATGCAACATAAAATGCAATTATTTTACCAAAAATAATCCTGTTTTTTCCTCACATTTTTACTTTTACCTACATTTATGATGTTTGAAATGACAGATCTTAAGATAGCATAAAGCAAGCATAAATATTTAAGGTAACTTTTATTATTTACTGGTTTACTGAATGTTTCATATAGTTAGATACATTTTTCAAATATTTACTTAATGTTGAAAACCATGAAATAATAAAACAATTAGCTTAAATATGTTTTTTTAAGCATATAATTCATTGTAAATGTATAAAAAGAAAGAAGTGACATTATTGTTGTCAAATATGATGGGAAAAAGCCATATTGTACTTAAATGTAGGAAAAAAAGGTAAAAGGTAAAATAACTACATTTAATTTGGTGCCCCATATAAAAATACATCTGAATTAATCACCAGTCCAAAATAATATACAATAATAAAAAAAACATTTTATGTTTTGTACATCTTTCCATAATTTATAACAAATTAAAAATAAATTGCTGGACATCATTTTGAGGCTCATAATATATTGTAAAACTGTCATATTATATTGAGTATGATGATAGTTTTGCATGTATTAAATAGATGCATTTGTCAGGGAAGTGATTATTAAGTAGAAGTGTGTATATTTCCTGAATCCAGCAGTTACAACACTCAATGACCTTGTTAAAATGTCCAGCACTCTGAATAGTGAACACAAGCGGTATAGCGTGCTAAAACCCCTCACTTAACCTACACTTAATTATATTTAATGGATTTAATTGAATAAATATTATTATAAATGACAATCATAAATTAAATTGCCGAATTAGTTGATAGGTCAGTCGAACAGTAACCTGGTGGATCAACCAACAAGTCAAAACAAAGTTGAAATAATTTTATTAAAGGAAAACCGCCAATTGGAATAATGAAATGGAATCATACATTAATTAATGAACATAGGCTCACGACTTATACTTACAAAAGGAAGACATTGAACCAGACGTTAAATTGTGTTAATTTGCTGTGAAATTAATGCCGAGTTCCAGCATCTCCTAAATTCAAATCCCAATCTGCCGTAATTCAGCCATCGGCTAACCTCAAGCCTAGTCCGACATGCCAATGAATACATGCAAGTCCCCATCACACCTGTCAGCCAAGAACGGGTAAAACAGGAGTTCACTGCAAACCTTTCCTGGGGTTCTGCCCCAGCAGAGAACGTTGTTATATATGTGAAACATAAGGGTGCCCACTTCATCAACATCCAGGCGATATGCGATGCTACGTGTAAGGTTACACATGTATTCGCAATTATCCTGGATCAAGCTATGACTCTATATTGGCCAATAGTTCCTGCAATCTTCTAGAGGGACAATCTTCTGTCAGGGGATAATAGTTAAAACATGCATACAAATATCAAAATTACATTGTGAAACGGGTTCATATTTTTCCCAAAAATAAAACATTTTCTCTCCCGGAGTGTTGTCCCTGGAATCGCGTTGATATATACTTAAGTGGGCTTGTTTTAAGACATTAAGCTATCAGTAAAAAGGCGTTGTTCATATTTCCATAAGCAGGACAATATAAAACAAGGGAAGATATGCGTAAACCAATATGCGTTGTGTATTTAGTGTCATTATTAAGGCAAAATAACGCTATTTATGTTATTAATATTAGAATGCACGTAATATGAACTTTGGGAGAAACTTTAATTTCGCTAGCCAAATTTAATTGCCTGTGATCTGTCTGCTATGAGAACAGCCTCATGGGATTGATGTTTGACATTGCTTCATTGTATAAACAAACAAAATTTGTTAATTAAGCAGGCTAATCTGGCGTTTTCTAAGCTGAGAGGGAAGCCAAATTCTGGTAGCTTACTGGTAGTTACTCTTTTATTCTGTAACATGATTTGCTTCATGATTAAAAAATGTATTCTTACTGTTCATGATGTATGTATCCAAAAATTATCTTCTTGTGTATTTTGAGTGCTAGCTAGAATGGGCCAGTTAATTAGCCCCCATTGTTATGCAATCATTCAGAACGTTCCGTTATGAATATTCTAAACACACCCGTATGTGTCTTGCTACAATGAGAGCCATCATATTATCGATTCTATGTCTTTTAATACTTGCTTTCCATTTGTACTAAAATTTCCCAAACTTCTTTTTGGGCTTAGTAAATCACTTTCCACGTACTAAAGTAATCTACTTGCATGACCTCCTCCCACTATTTCACGAAATAACTTTATTCCGCAAAAATGAGAAATCCACATATCTTTCCATTTTAACACACGCAATCGGCTTTACACCTCGTTGATCACCTCTGAAGATTTTTTGCGGGTGGTAAGAGTTTTACATATGATTTTATATGCAAACCTTTAGTAAATTGACCCACTAGTTTATTGTTTTAACATCCAGAAGTGACCAAACCATAACAAGCTAATGATAAAATATCTTGCTTTATGTAAGGGTGGTTGGGTTCGGAGGACCAGATGCGACTGAGACGGGATCAGAAAGATATCCACGAAACGCAGATATCCACTAGAAGGAAGCAGAGAGAAAAAAGAAACGGGGGGAAAAAAACCTCCTGGCTAAAAGCCCAAAATAATAACGCCCCCGATAATAGGGCGAAGCTTGCAGACTCGAGCAAAATAAAACAGATAGGGAAAAAACAATCCCGGCATAAGCCAAAATAATAGCAACCCAAGAGAATAGGGTGAAGCTCGCAGACTCGAGCAGAGAAATAGAAAGTCAGGGAAAATAATCCTGGCGTAAGCCAAAATAATAGCAACCCAGTTGAATGGGCGAACGCTCGCAGACTCAAGCAGAGAGAAAACAAAACAGGAAGAGAGCCTCTAGCCCTGAAAACTGTCAGAGAACAAAAAACAAACAAAGAGGCAAAAGGAGATGGGAAAAATCCAAGGTACTGTCTAGCAGCAGACAAGAGAGGAAAACCAAGGAAGGAAATAAAGAGTAAAGAAAACAAGAATCCTAAACAGAAATCCTATCACTCTAACAGACAAGTCCTGTATGTTCTTTTGAATAAAAGGACAAGAGGTCGTCTGTTATTCCAATACCCGTACCGGCTTTGAGTGTGGCAATGAAAACACCAAAGCACCGGAAGAAGGAAGCACCGTGCTTATATAGCCAGCTGGAAACCTGCAACAGGTGCGCCAGGTAAGTGCCGGGAAGCGGAAAAACCCGGCACGGGCGGCAGAAAAAATAAGGCAGGACCGCCCTCATGGTGCTCCGAAAGGAAACGACCACAGAGATGAAGGAAAGGCAGCACAATCTCAGTGCTCAACGGCGCGCAAAGGCTAACGTTAATGCCAGTGGGCTCAGTCCGCAGCCAGCCCTGTCACTGCAGTCACATAAATGACACAAGCACACACACCCACACCCTCGCCTCCTGCTTCATGCAACCTACAATCTGTAATATGTTTAACCATCGGGAATTTGGCATCGCATTTCACATAATAACCATTTCACCTTTCATTTCACATAGCACAAAAACAAAACGAGAGGGCAGGCTGAGCTAGCTAGGAGCAATACAGGGCCTGAAACCATAGAGGTGTGTTTGGGGGCGGGGTTTCAAATTCATATGGTAAAGGAAATAAACTAACAAAAAAAAAGTACAACATGAAATCACAACAGGCAGAAAGGTTTGTTATTGTGGAAATAGTTTCCATTCAAATGTATAATGGAATGGTTTCATGTTTTCATAAAACTGCCTTTTCATTATATATTGTACCTCAGATTTTTTCCAGTTCTTATCCAAAATTATTGTTCAGTGTCCCCCAGTTAGGGGGTGGGGGGTTAGATAAATAAGTATATAGTCCAGAATATAGATCTTATGAAGGGTTTTGAAAAGAAAAAAAGACAGGGAGGGGGGGTGAATAGCAATTAATTTTAGACTAGAAAATATGACATTTCCCATATGTAACACCACTTCCGGCCGAAGCCCCGCCCACTTCCAGGTTTAATCCAAATACAGATACAGATACAGATAATGTTGATGGTCCAACAGATACAAATACAGATACAGATAGTGGCATTGCTGCACACCCCTAATATCAATACAGCATCTAAAGTATGTAACAAATTACCTGGCTACCTAGCTATTAATCTATGCTGAAAAAAAGCTGTTCTTAATTCTGTTCTTCTTAAACATTTCACCAGCTGATAAATACAACTTCAGTATTAATCATTCTTTTCTTGTTATCCATCAATCTTCTCCACTCTCTGTTATGTTTTCCTTTATTACAACTGGCGTCATCTGTGAACTAGCTATATTGAGCTGCTTTGAAGGGTGTACTCAGAGGAGGGAAGATGGTCAGATTTGACATCCAGTCAGGACACGGATGTTGGTAGGGCCAAGAAGCATAGTAACAACCAATCAGATTTAACATTTTTTAATTATGCTTCTAGTGTGCCAATATATATGAAATGTCACTGCACATACCTTTAAATTAAAATAAAAAAAATTGTTGAGTCAATGTTACTGACAAATATTTATTGAATCCAGGCAGATATCCTGGATATGGTGGGGCAGCTGTCCCAGGGCTTCCAGGTGAGTAAATTTATCTTTTATAGCCATTGACATGTGCAAAGCTCTTAACAAGAAAATATGTGTTGTATTTTTTACAAGAGTATTGCCTAAACTACATTATTCGAAAGGGGAATTGGATCCACCTCCCTTTTGTTTTAATTGAAAGAAACACTTTCATTCCAAATATGGGTCTCAAAAACACGGGGTGCTGAATGCAACATAAAATGCAATTATTTTACCAAAAATAATCCTGTTTTTTCCTCACATTTTTACTTTTACCTACATTTATGATGTTTGAAATGACAGATCTTAAGATAGCATAAAGCAAGCATAAATATTTAAGGTAACTTTTATTATTTACTGGTTTACTGAATGTTTCATATAGTTAGATACATTTTTCAAATATTTACTTAATGTTGAAACCCATGAAATAATAAAACAATTAGCTTAAATATGTTTTTTTAAGCATATAATTCATTGTAAATGTATAAAAAGAAAGAAGTGACATTATTGTTGTCAAATATGATGGGAAAAAGCCATATTGTACTTAAATGTAGGAAAAAAAGGTAAAAGGTAAAATAACTACATTTAATTTGGTGCCCCATATAAAAATACATCTGAATTAATCACCAGTCCAAAATAATATACAATAATAAAAAAAACATTTTATGTTTTGTACATCTTTCCATAATTTATAACAAATTAAAAATAAATTGCTGGACATCATTTTGAGGCTCATAATATATTGTAAAACTGTCATATTATATTGAGTATGATGATAGTTTTGCATGTATTAAATAGATGCATTTGTCAGGGAAGTGATTATTAAGTAGAAGTGTGTATATTTCCTGAATCCAGCAGTTACAACACTCAATGACCTTGTTAAAATGTCCAGCACTCTGAATAGTGAACACAAGCGGTATAGCGTGCTAAAACCCCTCACTTAACCTACACTTAATTATATTTAATGGATTTAATTGAATAAATATTATTATAAATGACAATCATAAATTAAATTGCCGAATTCGTTGATAGGTCAGTCGAACAGTAACCTGGTGGATCAACCAACAAGTCAAAACAAAGTTGAAATAATTTTATTAAAGGAAAACCGCCAATTGGAATAATGAAATGGAATCATACATTAATTAATGAACATAGGCTCACGACTTATACTTACAAAAGGAAGACATTGAACCAGACGTTAAATTGTGTTAATTTGCTGTGAAATTAATGCCGAGTTCCAGCATCTCCTAAATTCAAATCCCAATCTGCCGTAATTCAGCCATCGGCTAACCTCAAGCCTAGTCCGACATGCCAATGAATACATGCAAGTCCCCATCACACCTGTCAGCCAAGAACGGGTAAAACAGGAGTTCACTGCAAACCTTTCCTGGGGTTCTGCCCCAGCAGAGAACGTTGTTATATATGTGAAACATAAGGGTGCCCACTTCATCAACATCCAGGCGATATGCGATGCTACGTGTAAGGTTACACATGTATTCGCAATTATCCTGGATCAAGCTATGACTCTATATTGGCCAATAGTTCCTGCAATCTTCTAGAGGGACAATCTTCTGTCAGGGGATAATAGTTAAAACATGCATACAAATATCAAAATTACATTGTGAAACAGGGGTTCATATTTTTCCCAAAAATAAAACATTTTCTCTCCCGGAGTGTTGTCCCTGGAATCGCGTTGATATATACTTAAGTGGGCTTGTTTTAAGACATTAAGCTATCAGTAAAAAGGCGTTGTTCATATTTCCATAAGCAGGACAATATAAAACAAGGGAAGATATGCGTAAACCAATATGCGTTGTGTATTTAGTGTCATTATTAAGGCAAAATAACGCTATTTATGTTATTAATATTAGAATGCACGTAATATGAACTTTGGGAGAAACTTTAATTTCGCTAGCCAAATTTAATTGCCTGTGATCTGTCTGCTATGAGAACAGCCTCATGGGATTGATGTTTGACATTGCTTCATTGTATAAACAAACAAAATTTGTTAATTAAGCAGGCTAATCTGGCGTTTTCTAAGCTGAGAGGGAAGCCAAATTCTGGTAGCTTACTGGTAGTTACTCTTTTATTCTGTAACATGATTTGCTTCATGATTAAAAAATGTATTCTTACTGTTCATGATGTATGTATCCAAAAATTATCTTCTTGTGTATTTTGAGCGCTAGCTAGAATGGGCCAGTTAATTAGCCCCCATTGTTATGCAATCATTCAGAACGTTCAGTTATGAATATTCTAAACACACCCGTATGTGTCTTGCTACAATGAGAGCCATCATATTATCGATTCTATGTCTTTTAATACTTGCTTTCCATTTGTACTAAAATTTCCCAAACTTCTTTTTGGGCTTAGTAAATCACTTTCCACGTACTAAAGTAATCTACTTGCATGACCTCCTCCCACTATTTCACGAAATAACTTTATTCCGCAAAAATGAGAAATCCACATATCTTTCCATTTTAACACACGCAATCGGCTTTACACCTCGTTGATCACCTCTGAAGATTTTTTGCGGGTGGTAAGAGTTTTACATATGATTTTATATGCAAACCTTTAGTAAATTGACCCACTAGTTTATTGTTTTAACATCCAGAAGTGACCAAACCATAACAAGCTAATGATAAAATATCTTGCTTTATGTAAGGGTGGTTGGGTTCGGAGGACCAGATGCGACTGAGACGGGATCAGAAAGATATCCACGAAACGCAGATATCCACTAGAAGGAAGCAGAGAGAAAAAAGAAACGGGGGGAAAAAAACCTCCTGGCTAAAAGCCCAAAATAATAACGCCCCCGATAATAGGGCGAAGCTTGCAGACTCGAGCAAAATAAAACAGATAGGGAAAAAACAATCCCGGCATAAGCCAAAATAATAGCAACCCAAGAGAATAGGGTGAAGCTCGCAGACTCGAGCAGAGAAATAGAAAGTCAGGGAAAATAATCCTGGCGTAAGCCAAAATAATAGCAACCCAGTTGAATGGGCGAACGCTCGCAGACTCAAGCAGAGAGAAAACAAAACAGGAAGAGAGCCTCTAGCCCTGAAAACTGTCAGAGAACAAAAAACAAACAAAGAGGCAAAAGGAGATGGGAAAAATCCAAGGTACTGTCTAGCAGCAGACAAGAGAGGAAAACCAAGGAAGGAAATAAAGAGTAAAGAAAACAAGAATCCTAAACAGAAATCCTATCACTCTAACAGACAAGTCCTGTATGTTCTTTTGAATAAAAGGACAAGAGGTCGTCTGTTATTCCAATACCCGTACCGGCTTTGAGTGTGGCAATGAAAACACCAAAGCACCGGAAGAAGGAAGCACCGTGCTTATATAGCCAGCTGGAAACCTGCAACAGGTGCGCCAGGTAAGTGCCGGGAAGCGGAAAAACCCGGCACGGGCGGCAGAAAAAATAAGGCAGGACCGCCCTCATGGTGCTCCGAAAGGAAACGACCACAGAGATGAAGGAAAGGCAGCACAATCTCAGTGCTCAACGGCGCGCAAAGGCTAACGTTAATGCCAGTGGGCTCAGTCCGCAGCCAGCCCTGTCACTGCAGTCACATAAATGACACAAGCACACACACCCACACCCTCGCCTCCTGCTTCATGCAACCTACAATCTGTAATATGTTTAACCATCGGGAATTTGGCATCGCATTTCACATAATAACCATTTCACCTTTCATTTCACATAGCACAAAAACAAAACGAGAGGGCAGGCTGAGCTAGCTAGGAGCAATACAGGGCCTGAAACCATAGAGGTGTGTTTGGGGGCGGGGTTTCAAATTCATATGGTAAAGGAAATAAACTAACAAAAAAAAAGTACAACATGAAATCACAACAGGCAGAAAGGTTTGTTATTGTGGAAATAGTTTCCATTCAAATGTATAATGGAATGGTTTCATGTTTTCATAAAACTGCCTTTTCATTATATATTGTACCTCAGATTTTTTCCAGTTCTTATCCAAAATTATTGTTCAGTGTCCCCCAGTTAGGGGGTGGGGGGTTAGATAAATAAGTATATAGTCCAGAATATAGATCTTATGAAGGGTTTTGAAAAGAAAAAAAGACAGGGAGGGGGGGTGAATAGCAATTAATTTTAGACTAGAAAATATGACATTTCCCATATGTAACACCACTTCCGGCCGAAGCCCCGCCCACTTCCAGGTTTAATCCAAATACAGATACAGATACAGATAATGTTGATGGTCCAACAGATACAAATACAGATACAGATAGTGGCATTGCTGCACACCCCTAATATCAATACAGCATCTAAAGTATGTAACAAATTACCTGGCTACCTAGCTATTAATCTATGCTGAAAAAAAGCTGTTCTTAATTCTGTTCTTCTTAAACATTTCACCAGCTGATAAATACAACTTCAGTATTAATCATTCTTTTCTTGTTATCCATCAATCTTCTCCACTCTCTGTTATGTTTTCCTTTATTACAACTGGCGTCATCTGTGAACTAGCTATATTGAGCTGCTTTGAAGGGTGTACTCAGAGGAGGGAAGATGGTCAGATTTGACATCCAGTCAGGACACGGATGTTGGTAGGGCCAAGAAGCATAGTAACAACCAATCAGATTTAACATTTTTTAATTATGCTTCTAGTGTGCCAATATATATGAAATGTCACTGCACATACCTTTAAATTAAAATAAAAAAAATTGTTGAGTCAATGTTACTGACAAATATTTATTGAATCCAGGCAGACATCCTGGATATGGTGGGGCAGCTGTCCCAGGGCTTCCAGGTGAGTAAATTTATCTTTTATAGCCATTGACATGTGCAAAGCTCTTAACAAGAAAATATGTGTTGTATTTTTTACAAGAGTATTGCCTAAACTACATTATTCGAAAGGGGAATTGGATCCACCTCCCTTTTGTTTTAATTGAAAGAAACACTTTCATTCCAAATATGGGTCTCAAAAACACGGGGTGCTGAATGCAACATAAAATGCAATTATTTTACCAAAAATAATCCTGTTTTTTCCTCACATTTTTACTTTTACCTACATTTATGATGTTTGAAATGACAGATCTTAAGATAGCATAAAGCAAGCATAAATATTTAAGGTAACTTTTATTATTTACTGGTTTACTGAATGTTTCATATAGTTAGATACATTTTTCAAATATTTACTTAATGTTGAAAACCATGAAATAATAAAACAATTAGCTTAAATATGTTTTTTTAAGCATATAATTCATTGTAAATGTATAAAAAGAAAGAAGTGACATTATTGTTGTCAAATATGATGGGAAAAAGCCATATTGTACTTAAATGTAGGAAAAAAAGGTAAAAGGTAAAATAACTACATTTAATTTGGTGCCCCATATAAAAATACATCTGAATTAATCACCAGTCCAAAATAATATACAATAATAAAAAAAACATTTTATGTTTTGTACATCTTTCCATAATTTATAACAAATTAAAAATAAATTGCTGGACATCATTTTGAGGCTCATAATATATTGTAAAACTGTCATATTATATTGAGTATGATGATAGTTTTGCATGTATTAAATAGATGCATTTGTCAGGGAAGTGATTATTAAGTAGAAGTGCGTATATTTCCTGAATCCAGCAGTTACAACACTCAATGACCTTGTTAAAATGTCCAGCACTCTGAATAGTGAACACAAGCGGTATAGCGTGCTAAAACCCCTCACTTAACCTACACTTAATTATATTTAATGGATTTAATTGAATAAATATTATTATAAATGACAATCATAAATTAAATTGCCGAATTCGTTGATAGGTCAGTCGAACAGTAACCTGGTGGATCAACCAACAAGTCAAAACAAAGTTGAAATAATTTTATTAAAGGAAAACCGCCAATTGGAATAATGAAATGGAATCATACATTAATTAATGAACATAGGCTCACGACTTATACTTACAAACGGAAGACATTGAACCAGACGGGGAATTGTGTTAATTTGCTGTGAAATTAATGCCGAGTTCCAGCATCTCCTAAATTCAAATCCCAATCTGCCGTAATTCAGCCATCGGCTAACCTCAAGCCTAGTCCGACATGCCAATGAATACATGCAAGTCCCCATCACACCTGTCAGCCAAGAACGGGTAAAACAGGAGTTCACTGCAAACCTTTCCTGGGGTTCTGCCCCAGCAGAGAACGTTGTTATATATGTGAAACATAAGGGTGCCCACTTCATCAACATCCAGGCGATATGCGATGCTACGTGTAAGGTTACACATGTATTCGCAATTATCCTGGATCAAGCTATGACTCTATATTGGCCAATAGTTCCTGCAATCTTCTAGAGGGACAATCTTCTGTCAGGGGATAATAGTTAAAACATGCATACAAATATCAAAATTACATTGTGAAATAGGGGTTCATATTTTTCCCAAAAATAAAACATTTTCTCTCCCGGATTAGACGCAAGTTGTCCCTGGAATCGCGTTGATATATACTTAAGTGCGCTTGTTTTAAGACATTAAGCTATCAGGAAAAACGCGTTGTTCATATTTCCATAAGCAGGACAATATAAAACAAGGGAAGATATGCGTAAACCAATATGCGTTGTGTATTTAGTGTCATTATTAAGGCAAAATAACGCTATTTATGTTATTAATATTAGAATGCACGTAATATGAACTTTGGGAGAAACTTTAATTTCGCTAGCCAAATTTAATTGCCTGTGATCTGTCTGCTATGAGAACAGCCTCATGGGATTTATGTTTGACATTGCTTCATTGTATAAACAAACAAAATTTGTTAATTAAGCAGGCTAATCTGGCGTTTTCTAAGGTGAGAGGGAAGCCAAATTCTGGTAGCTTACTGGTAGTTACTGTTTTATTCTGTAACATGATTTGCTTCATGATTAAAAAAATGTATTCTTACTGTTCATGATGTATGTATCCAAAAATTATCTTCTTGTGTATTTTGAGCGCTAGCTAGAATGGGCCAGTTAATTAGCCCCCATTGTTATGCAATCATTCAGAACGTTCAGTTATGAATATTCTAAACACACCCGTATGTGTCTTGCTACAATGAGAGCCATCATATTATCGATTCTATGTCTTTTAATACTTGCTTTCCATTTGTACTAAAATTTCCCAAACTTCTTTTTGGGCTTAGTAAATCACTTTCCACGTACTAAAGTAATCTACTTGCGTGACCTCCTCCCACTATGTCACAAAATAACTTTATTCCGCAAAAATGAGAAATCCACATATCTTTCCATTTTAACACACGCAATCGGCTTTACACCTCGTTGATCACCTCTGAAGGTTTTTTGCGGGTGGTAAGAGTTTTACATATGATTTTATATGCAAACCTTTAGTAAATTGACCCACTAGTTTATTGTTTTAAATTGTTGAGTCAATGTTACTGACAAATATTTATTGAATCCAGGCAGACATCATGTATATCCTTCCTTCCTCCTCCCAGGGCTTCCAGGTGGGTACATTTATCTTTTATAGCCATTGACATGTGCAAAGTTCTTAACAAGAAAATATGTGTTGTATTTTTTACAAGAGTATTGCCAAAACCTCATTATTCGTAAGGGAAATTGGAACCACCTCCCTTTTGTTTTAATTGAAAGAAACACTTTCATTCCAAATATGGGTCTCAAAAACATGGGGTGCTGAATGCAACATAAGATGCAGTTATTTTACCAAAAATAATCCAGTTTTTTCCTCACATTTTCACTTTTTCCTGCATTTATGATGCTTGAAATGACAGATCCTAAGATAGCATAAAGCAAATATAAATAGTTAAAGGGATAGTTCAGAATTTTGGACATAATGTCTCAATTACGACTTACCCATGATGTAGTTGATTGATGGAAACCATTTTCAGATAATTCCATGCTGTCCCTTCTTTTGGACATACACACATTGCTAATGCTAGCGCAACTCATAGGAAAGTAGTAGCATCCACTACCAAACGCACTTAAACACTCCAAGGTGCACCCAAAGCAAATAAAATACGACGACAGTCTATCTGGGTTATTTTCAGTGATTATACCATAATTTTTCAAGTCAAACTATCGTTGATTAGCCTGACTCATTGACTAGCTGTAGATTAGCCAGGGTATCTGCCTGTAGGCTATCTGCTGTACTCCACAGTTGCAGACACAATCCGTTTTGCCGTAAAGTTACATATTTGGTAGACAACAAGTCAGCTAAACACAAACATGCTACAGAATAACACAGCATATACAAGCAAGCACACTGGCTACCAATTTGCAGGAAAAGTTTGACCACGTCCATGACTTCCCAATTGTGGCATCTAGCTAGCTAGCTAGCTGAATAGATAGATCACGCATGCAATCATTTATTAGTTACCTGCTCGTCAGTTGTTTTCGGTGCATGAAGAAAAACAGGTGATGGCACAGCAGTCTCCTTCAGTAGAGGGTGTCCCGCCCGTCCTTTTTTGATTTTCACATAGTCATCCTCCGTGAAATGGTCACTACAAACTTTTTTAGAGTCTCAATTGGTGACATCCATGCGAGCAGCAAGAAGCCACAGCTGTTTTCTTTGTTGATCTTCCACTGGAAAATGGTGAAAACTTTGTGGTGCCCATTTTTCTTTGCATGATTTGAACAACCTTGAAATACACAACGAAATACCATCTTACCTGAACTTTAGCTAACAATACTACGAGTCTGATTCTTTCACACGCGCGATATTGTTTTTGGCCGGAAGAGCAATAGGCTACTTTACGTTACCTAGCTACTAAACTAACGCCGTACTTCCACGGAGAATTTAGGTGAGCACAAAGTAAAGGATTCAATGATAGTTTGACTTGAAAAATGATGGTATAATCACTGAAAATAACCCAGATAGACTGTCGTCGTATTTTATTTGCTTTGGGTGCACCTTGGAGTGTTTAAGTGCGTTTGGTAGTGGATGCTACTACTTTCCTACAAGTTGCGCTAGCATTAGCAATGTGTGTATGTCCAAAAGAAGGGACAGCATGGAATTATCTGAAAGAGAACCGCCGCTATACAGCCCTGTCAGCCGGTAGTAAGAGGAAGGGGCGCGACTCCTCGAACTCCTGACCGTGATTCCAACTCGCCCAGGGCCTTTCTGTGCGCAGCGATTTTCTCCGAGCCCCTCCCCCCACCTGGAAGCAGCCGCCAATTGCCGCTCCCACAGGGCACCGGCCATGCTCGGACCTGGCAGGACCGGGGCGCGAACCCCGATCCTTGAAGTACAACTGCACCGACTGAGTCGGCGCTCTTACCGTTGTATAACCGCCGCGGCGGTTTTCCACCTTTTTGAAGGTATATGGGCGTATAAAGGTTATGATCCAGGAAATCTAGTCAAATACCTTTTTTCCTTTTCTTTCTCCCTCTCCTATTCTCTCGATTTCTGAGGCTGTGGGAAAAGCAAGTAGCGGAGGATTATGATCTAAAAATGCACTTTATGACAACAAACCACAAAGACGTAGCCCACAAGATACCTAACAACTAGGCTATCTAACGTTAGTTAACCTAGTCAACAGTTCAGTGATTAAATGTTCATGTTTATGCAATTTTGACCAAAATGGACCTGCTGCCTTCCTTTTATTCAGCCTCCTGAATGTAGCCCTCACCTCTTCCTCCTGGATGTGAAAAAGGGGGTGGGGGGGGGGGGGGGGGGGGGGTGAGGGTGGCGAGACTGAGGACTGTTCAAAGCTCCCGCAGATGTTGAGTTTGTCTCGGAGCTGATTGTCATTTGCCGTTTTTCCACTGTGGGCCAAAAGCTTAGGAACTTAAGCCCAGGAACTCAAGCTTGGAACTTGAGAGTTTTACTAAAACCTTTAGTAATGTTAACAGTTGTAAGTTAGCTAACTACCTAGCGTAACTCAGGTAACATTATGCCAATAAACAAAATACTGCACTTTTTTTTTTACTAACGTTATCTGCGTTTCGTGTAGCTAAGCATAGCATACAATGAATGTCAAACCATGGAAACATTAGCTATCTGTCCAGCCCTGATTTTGTTAGCTATTGTTTTCTGACACTGCCGTTTCAATTTTCAGTTTCTCCCTCGCAAGTTTTATATCCCAGCTTACTGGAGCTTTCCCACAATTAACTTGTCATTTCTCACATGCCAGAGGCCATATCTAATTGTTTTGAATATCTGATTTGCTTCATATATTAGTGCTTTCGTTTCTTTTGAGGTCCATTTGTTTTGTGTTTTGCAACATATATAGCTATCTTTCTGGTTATTTAGTGATAACGTAAGATAGATTTCATGAAGTGAAGGATTAAAAGACAGCTGATGGATTGTTTGAGCGTTTAAAAAATAATAAATTAAAAACAAACCGTTGAAGCAGGACCAGCATGTAATGACGTGTAAGCACTAGTGCTTAGCCTACAGCTGTGGCCCCACAGAAGGTTCTGTGTGTGGCCCTGATCCTTGGAGACTCCTTTATGACAAGGACTAGCTTATCTAAAAGCTGACAATTTACCTATTAATTAAAGTATACATACACTGCCCGGCCAAAAAAAAAGTCGCCATTGCACCCGTCATGCATAGTGCCCACTGTACAAGCCTCTGGAGGCAGTGTTATGATCTGGGGTTGCTTCAGTTGGTCAGGTCTAGGCTCAGCAACATTATGCAGCAATAAAATGAAGTCAGAGAAGTACCTAAATGTACTGAATGACCAGGTTATCCCATCAATGGGCATATGCCAGGATGACAATGCCAAGATTCATCGGGCTCAAATTGTGAAAGAGAATCATTTTCACACATGAAAAGAATCATTTTCACACATGAATTAGCCACCAGATTCCTGAGCTTAACCCCATTGAAAGTCTTCGGGATGTGCTGGAGAACACTTTACGGAGTGGTTCGACTCTCCCGTCGTCAATACAAGATCTCAGCCAAAAACTTATGCTACTCTGGATGGAAATAAATGTTGTGACATTGCATAAGGTTGTCGAAACAATGCCACAACAAATGCGCGCCATAATCAAAGCTAAAGGCGGTCCAACTAAATATTAGAGTGTGCAACTTTTTTTTTTGCCGGGCAGTGTATATTGTTGAATGCAGGGCTAAGCACCATGATATTATTATTACAAGAAGATTCAGGGTTTTACCATCAACAAGACCAAACAAGGGGTATTCTGGCTGGTAAGGACAATAATTCAGCTCAGCTACTGAAAACCTCTACAAAAGAGACATTTTTCTCCTGCTTTTAACAACAGAATTAATGGTTGTAGGGCAATTGTGCAATCTTCAAATTTGGACAAAATATTACTTCCATATGATAAAACTTGCCGGCCTAAGAACCATTACCTACATTGACATTGAGAATTTCAATTGATTATTTTGAATGAATGTAACAAATTTGCATTCGAAATTAAATGGAAACTCTGTGGCCATGTGGTATTCTCTGCCACGCTGGGCCCTAACATCATTAATAGCTCTGTGTTCTGGTGTTTCTCATCAACAGGAGATAAGACACCTCTATTTTAATTTATTTTTTTGGCTGAACTGCCCCTTTATATAGACACATTATATAGGCATGACAGTTTTATTTGTATTTACTGATAGTATCTTCTTCTGTTTTTTTTCTGAAGCACCGCCTGGACCCCCTCCAGGTAAATCAATCCTAAAATACATTGCATTCATTTAGCTGATGTTCTAACAACAAAATTTTAAAAGTTTCCCTTAAACACTTAAATATTGCATCAATAACAATAAAAATGTAAATAAAAAGAAAACAAGAATAGTTCAACTTTGTTGTACATTCCACATGTTCTTGTTACTGTGTTCAATCTTTCTGGGTTTTGGAGGCAAATGTATTCATGTCCTGTGCTTATTCAGGTGCCCTTTCTGAAAGGTTGTTTATGTTGCCTGCATATTTGGGGAACATTCCTACAACTTATAGCACTCAACAATCAATAATAGGCAGTCCAGATCTTGTTAAACTCTAAGGGCCCTTCAAATTTTATTATTACAAGATTCAGGGTTTTACCATCAAACGAGACCAACAAGGGTATTCTGGCTGGTAAGGACAATAATTCAGCTCAGCTACTGAAAACCTCAACAAAAGAGAAATGTTTCTCCTGTTTTTAACAACAGAATTGATAGTTGTCGGGCAATTGTACAATCTTCAAAATTTGGGCTAAATTTTACTTCCATATGATGTGGTAACACCCTGGCCTCCACCTGAATCTGGAACTGTGCCAAAAAGGTAAATTACAAACTTGCAGGCCTAACAACCATTACCTACATTGAGACTTTCAATTGATTATTTCAATGAATGTCACAAATTGGCATTCAAAATTAAAATTGAAAAGGAAACCCTGTGGCCATGTGGTATTATCTGCCACGCTGGGCCCTCACACCATTAATAGCTCTGTGTTCTGGTGTTTCCTCCTCAACAGGAGATAAGACACCATGACCACTTTAAGATTTATATCCATAGATAAGCCAGTGCCTCAGTGTGACCTAATTGCCTCTTTGTGCCTGTGGAAGTGGAGGGGGGAGAGAGGAAGGGCAGATCCTAGGTCAGGTCAACCAGAGCATGCCTCTTGATAACAAAGTACTATTGAATGGACTATGAGCAAGTTTACCATATCAAATTATACTCTGTCGAAGGCGATAATCTAAAAGGTCTATATACCTGACACATTATTGATTACATGTTTCTACATGTTTCTATACCCGGAGGTGCTAGCTATTCATCCAGATAGTTTCACTTTCACTAGTTTCATAGGTATCCACTGCGGCTCACCGTGATATCAGCCTGATACAACGTTTGTGTCATTCAAAGCACCAAAAATGTACATTTGACAAAATCAAAAGCAACGACTCTAAATAAAATGACACAGCTACTCACGAACATCCACAGATCTTGTGTACGTTTTTTTTTTTTTAAAACGACTTTCAACCAAAGTATGCTAACTGTATATCCATCTCAACCAAAGGACGCCAGTATTCTGGGGCGCAGTGTTGACACCTTTTATATGGTTCTATCAGGGTGATATCCTGGTGGAGCTGCAGCAGATATCTATAAAACTAGTGAAATCTCAGGGAAGCTATCTGGATGGATAGATAGCACTCCCGATATATAGAAACACAGTTTAATTTCATTTTTGGGTGAACTTGCCCCTTTATATAGACACATTATTCAGCATGATAGTTTGATGTGTATTTACTGAGAGTATCTTCTTCTGTTCCCCTAAAATAAAATAAATAAATTAAATACAAATGTTCCCTCTGAAGCACCGTCTGGATCCGCTCAAGGTAAATCAATCCTAAAATACATTGCATTCATTTAGCAGATGTTCTAACAACACAAATTCTAAAAAGTTTCCCTTAAACACTTAAATATTGCACCAATAATAATAAATATGTAAGTAAAAAAAAAAAACAAGAATAGTTCACCTTTGTTGTACATTCCATATGTTCTTGTTACTGGTGTTCGATCTTTCTGGGTTTTTAAATCAAATCCCAATCTGCCGTAAATTCAGCCATAGGCAAACACAAGCCTAGTCCGACATGCCAATGAATACATTCAAGTCCCCATCACACCTGTCAGCCAAGAACGGTTAAAACAGGAGTTCACGGTGAACATTGGGGTTTCCTGGGGCTCTGCCCCAGCAGAGAACACTGTTATATACAAACCCCAATTCCAAAAAAAGTTGGGACAGTACATAACATGCACATAAAAGCAGAAAGCAGTGATTTGTAAATTCTCTTTTACATATATTTAATAAAAAGGTATCAAACAAGCCCTCAACCATCACTCTGCTGCCAGATATGCAGTAGATATGGATGGATCACTTTAAAGTACAACTGAACTGGCCATGATATGAATCCAAATGGTGTAAAATGTGTTTGTTAGTTGTTCTGCGCTCCCTGGGGTGAGTAATCCAGAATAGGGTATTTGTCGCCCTCCATTCACTTCTATAGGGCAGCTAAAACGGTCACAAAATGACACTTCTAGCATGTATACGAATGTGAACGAACGTAACCAGGTCCTCGTACGTATTTGTTTTTGTGTAATTAAAATTATTTATCAATGTACTATTTTCTTCAATGTTGTTAGCAAGCTACCAGAAAAGACTAGCAAAAATGTCGGCAGGTCGTTTGTTTACCATAGATATATACTACCAGGAATGCTTGCTTATGTCGAGATTTTGACCAATGAGTGGTTTCTGATGCATCAGCGCATTAATGCCGTTTCGGGCGCAAGAATTACCTACCGGATCTATGTTCCAAATAAAATACAAAAAAGCCATTCAATTTAAAGGGCCATTTAATAAAAAATTTAAAAACGTACTAGGACTGGTTATTGTTTGTATTGACAGAATCCGCTTTGTTCACTTTTGTACGTGCTAGAAGTATCATTTTCAGATCATTTTAGCTGCCCTATAGAAGTGAATGGAGAGCGACAAATACCCTATTCTGGATTATCACCCCCAGGGGAGCACAGAGCAACTAACAAACATATTTTGCCACCATTTGGACTCATATCATGGCCAGGTAACTACACAACCCAAAGTTCTACCAAAGTTCAGTTGTGCTTTAAGGGTTGTTTCTCCTGACTCATTTTCCTATTGAACCCTTCAAGTTATCCATCCATATCTACTGCATATCTGGCAACAGAGTGATTGTTTGAGACTTATTTGATACCACACACCCTTGATGATTTACAGCCATTTAGCCAACCATGGATTCCATACTGTTCCCATGTAATTTACATGCTTAATCTAGCCCAAATCCCATTTGAATTCCCATTCAAATGCAGAGAGGTTATAGTATCGCTTGTAAGAGTACCTGAAAATAAGATATCAAGAGTCTTTTCATATCCTGTTATACCCGCAGTCGTGATGGCATCACCTGTTTACCTGTGATATCTTCCAAACAGGTGTTTTTTTACCTCCCAGTCTTTCTTTTTTTTGCCCCTGCCCCAACTTTTTTATGTGCATTTTACATACTGTCCCAACTTTTTTGGAATTGGGGGATAATAGTATGGAGGATATTTTTTTGCATTCTGCAAGTTGCGTACTAAAACCTATGCAGTAAACAGTACACAGTCTGCTAGTACACAGGACACTGTAGACACTGTAGGGTGCTGATTTGGACACAACACTAGTGTCTGCTAAAACAGGCTGTCGCCTGACCCCAGCTTGATCTGTGACCCTAGCTTGAAACCTGACCCCAGACTGAAATGTTCCTCTTTTCCCCCCCAGGTATTGGGCATGCTGGTGAGTTTCTTCCTCTGCTGTTTCTTCCTCTGCTGAGTTACTATATAATTAAACAGACACACAGTATGTTACTGACAAATAACTGTGACCCTAGCTTGAACCTGGACCCCAGAGCCCAGCCTGAAATGTTGCTCTTTTTCCCCCAGATGACCATGTTGATTATTGTGAGTATCTTCCTCTGCTGTTTCAGAGTAATTATATAATTAGACAGACACATGGCACATTTCCACAGCCATCACACAGCCACATTAACTGGGTTAAGTTTACTGAATCAGTTTATTGGTGGATCAGGTTAATAAAGGTCTTATAAGTTTGGGTACAT
Source organism: Synaphobranchus kaupii (assembly GCA_029718625.1). Classification (NCBI taxonomy): domain Eukaryota; kingdom Metazoa; phylum Chordata; class Actinopteri; order Anguilliformes; family Synaphobranchidae; genus Synaphobranchus; species Synaphobranchus kaupii. The sequence goes on from CM056380.1 coordinate 91,478,138, forward strand.
CTTCCTGCAAGGAAGGGCTGTGGAGTGCTGATGCCATCTGGGAGGCAGCCAAACACATCAAAGACATCAACCTGGTGGAAGGCACTCTGAGTGGGAAGCCATATCCCCTGTTGCGTCAGTTATTATCCAGATCCCCTCCAACATCATCAGCTTCATCAGAGCGGAACTGGTGCCTGTTTAGTGGAACATACAGCACAGTGTGCAACAGGCTGACAAACTAAAGAGTTGACAGCTGATGGCTATTCAGTCAATCTTGATACTCTTTTCAGCCCATTAAAGATGATACTACACAAATTTAATCTGAGGAGGATTGTTTAGATTGGCTCTTCATTCAGCCATCTTTTACCATATCAAAATTCTGTAGTTAACTTGGCCTCTAGAGCGTGTATACCACGTTTTGTGCAAATTGGCCAAATTTTGTAGGAGGAGTATCATTTTAAGTGTTTTACAAAGAGTGCTAATTAGCAGAAAATCCAATATGGCTAACTTTATGGGTCCTTGAGGCAAATTTGTTCTTCAAACAGTTACAAGTTAATATTGTGAAATAGCCTTTGTAATAAAGATAACTTATTTTATGTTAAAAGAACATTCTTAGTATAACGTGCGTCAAAAGCAAATGTTAGGAACAGGTGGGGATCAAACCGCCAACCTGCTACATAGTAGTGCAACGCCTGAACCACTAAGTTACAGGCACTTTCGCAGTTTGTATGATAGGTAGACAGCTTCTTAAGCACAGATAATGTACTTTGAGACAAGGCAATTTTAAACAGACATTCTCATTGGCGGATTGAAGGTGGTTATCCAGTGGGGATAATTATTCTTTGAGGGCATGGAGGGCATGAAACAGAAGAAGAATAAGAAGGAGAAAAAATGTGAAAATAACTCAAGTTTGGGGCTTTATTGTGTGGATGTGTAAAGTTGTACCTGAATGCTGTGTGGTTACATGAGGTCAGAATGTACAGAAGTTGATGTTTTAAGGGCTGAGGCTCTGTCGTCATTGTGGTTATTTCTGTAGGAAACCCTGAAAAGTGCCAAACTCTCGGTGCTGTACATGTAAGAGCATGCCCCGCCAAGCTGTAACTTCTCACTGAGTCTTGATCTAATTCTCAATCACCCCCATCAACTTTCAGCACTTTATGTCACACAGTTTTAGAATTATTAGCATTTAAGTGATGAGTCACGCCCACTGCACATTCATTGGATCATCATTCGGGCATTTTTTGACCTAGACCTTAGAAAAGTAATGCATGTATGGAGGCATGTGAGATGAGTCCCTCTAACAAGTTTCGTCAAATTCTTCAGGAGGGAATACCACTGTAAGTGTTTTACAAAACTGCTAATTAGCTGAAAATCCAATATGGCAGAATTTATGGGTCCTTGAGGCAGTTCTGTTCAGCCTGAGCAGTGGGATCTGTCCACCAATGTTGTAACTCTTGGTCAAACGGACAGTGGGTGTGTCAATTTCAGACTTTTTTCATGTTCACTACAGCGCCACTAGGTGTTTGATCTGCATCATAATTTGCAAGATCCCAAGAGTTTTGGCATCCCAACAAGCATGCAAAGTTTGGTGATTCTAGGCCAAACCAGCTCACAGATATTTTAGGTGAAAGGGGAGAAAAAAAATGAATCTGAACAAAAACATTAGGGTAGCCAGCAGCTTCGCTGCTTGGTCCCCTAATAAAAAGAATCCAAACAAAAACGATAGGATACCAGCGGCTTCGCTGCTCGGCCCCCTAATAATAAACCTTTACCTGATTTATTCTACTTAACCACGCTATAGCTTGCCAATTAAATTAACCCTTACAATACTTACACCCAGGTCACCATGGCCATCATAGTCTATCATTTGCCTTTCTGTAGGGAAGATCTGTTTTGCACCTTATTTGGATGGCAGGTATGCCATCCGTCAAGTTACCAGCTTGGTGGGACATGCCCCATTGGGATAGCAAGTATGCCACCCACTAAGTTACGGCTTGGTGCGGTATGCCCCATACCTATACAGCTGTGGTTTTTTATCTTACCATCAAACTTACTGTCAAAATTTACCATCTTAACATCAAATTTACTGGCATTGGCCGGGACGGCTTATTCCACATTCAGGGTTGGGAAAATAGTATGGAGGATATTTTTTGCATACTGCAAGTTGCATAATAAAAAGTATGCAGACAACTGTACACAGTCTGCTAGTACACAGGACACTGTAGATAGGGTTCTGATTTTGGACACAGCCCTGACTAGTCTCTGCTAAAACAATCTCTCGCCTGACCCCAGCTGGATCTGACCCTTGCTTGAACCTGACCCCAGGACTGAAATGTTCCTCTTTTCTCCCACAGTTATTGCGTATGATGGTGAGTTTCTTCCTCTGCTGTTTCAGAGTAACTATATACAGTTTTAAGTATTTACTGATAGTATCTTCATCTGTTTTTTTCTGAAGCACCGCCTAGACCCCGTCCAGGTAAATCAATCCTAAAATACATTGCATTTATTTAGCAGATGTTCTAACAACAAAATTTGAAACAGTTTCCCTTAAACACTTAAATATTGCATCAATAACAATAAATATGTAAATAAAAAGAAAACAAGAATAGTTCAACTTTGTTGTACATTCCACATGTTCTTGTTACTGTGTTCAATCTTTCTGGGTTTTGGAGGCAAATGTATTCATGTCCTGTGCTTATTCAGGTGCCCCTTTCTGAAAGTTTGTTTATGTTGCCTGCATATTTGGGGAACATTCCTACAACTTATAGCACTCAACAATCAATAATAGGCAGTCCAGATCTTGTTAAACTCTAAGGGCCCTTCAAATTTTATTATTACAAGATTCAGGGTTTTTACCATCAACGAGACCAAACAAGGGACAATAATTCAGCTCAGCTACTGAAAACCTCTACAAAAGAGACATTTTTCTCCTGTTTTTAACAACAGAATTGATAGTTGTCGGGCAATTGTACAATCTTCAAATTTGGGCAAATATTACTTCCATATGATGTGGTAACACCCTGGCCTCCACCTGAATCTGGAACTGTGCCAAAAAGGTAAATTACAAACTTGCAGGCCTAACAACCATTACCTACATTGAGACTTTCAATTGATTATTTCAATTGAATGTCACAAATTGGCATTCAAAATTAAAATTGAAAAGGAAACCCTGTGGCCATGTGGTATTATCTGCCACGCTGGGCCCTAACACCATTAATAGCTCTGTGTTCTGGTGTTTCTCCTCAACAGGAGATAAGACACCATGACCACTTTAAGATGTATATCCATAGATAAGCCAGTGCCTCAGTGTGACCTAATTGCCTCTTTGTGCCTGTGGAGTGGAGGGGGAGAGAGGAAGGCAGATCCTAGGTCAGGTCAACCAGAGCATGCCTCTTGATAACAAAGTACTATTGAATGGACTATGAGCAAGTTTACCATATCAAATTATACTCTGTCGAAGGCGATAATCTAAAATCTATATACCTGACACATTATTGATTACATGTTTCTACATGTTTAGAAAACTGGTGCCTGTTTAGTGGAACATACAGCACAGTGTGCAACAGGCTGACAAACTAAAGAGTTGACAGCTGATGGCTATTCAGTCAATCTTGATACTCTTTCAGCCCATTAATGATGATACTACACAAATTGAATCTGAGGAGGATTGTTTAGATTGGCTCTTCATTCGGCCATCTTTTAACATATCAAAATTCTGTAGTTAACTTGGCCTCTAGAGCGTGTATACCAAGTTTCGTGCAAATTGGCCAAATTTTGTAGGAGGAGTATCATTTTAAGTGTTTTACAAAGAATGCTAATTAGCAGAAAATCCAATATGGCTAACTTTATGGGTCCTTGAGGCAAATTTGTTCTTCAAACAGTTACAAGTTAATATTGTGAAATAGCCTTTGTAATAAAGATAACTTATTTTATGTTAAAAGAACATTCTTAGTATAACGTGCGTCAAAAGCAAATGTTAGGAACAGGTGGGGATCAAACCGCCAACCTGCTACATAGTAGTGCAACGCCTGAACCACTAAGTTACAGGCACTTTCACAGTTTGTATGATAGGTAGACAGCTTCTTAAGCACAGATAATGTACTTTGAGACAAGGCAATTTTAAACAGACATTCTCATTGGCGGATTGAAGGTGGTTATCCAGTGGGGATAATTATTCTTTGAGGGCATGGAGGCATGAAAAAGAAGAAGAATAAGAAGGAGAAAAAATGTGAAAATAACTCAAGTTTGGGGCTTTATTGTGTGGATGTGTAAAGTTGTACCTGAATGCTGTGTGGTTACGTGACGTCAGAATGTACAGAATTTGATGTTTTTAAGGGCTGAGGCTCTGTCGTCATTGTGGTTATTTCTGTAGGAAACCCTGAAAAGTGCCAAACTCTCGGTGCTGTACATGTAAGAGCATGCCCCGCCAAGCTGTAACTTCTCACTGAGTCTTGATCTAATTCTCAATCACCCCATCAACTTTCAGCACTTTATGTCACACAGTTTTAGAATTATTAGCATTGTGATAAGTCCGCCCACTGCACATTCATTGGATCGTCATTCGGGCATTTTTTGACCTAGACCTTCGAAAAGTAATGCATGTATGGAGGCATGTGAGATGAGTCCCCTCTAACAAGTTTCGTCAAATTCTTCAGGAGGAATACCACTGTAAGTGTTTTACAAAACTGCTAATTAGCTGAAAATCCAATATGTCCTTGAGGCAGTTCTGTTCGGCCTGAGCAGTGGGATCTGTCCACCAAATGTTGTAACTCTTGGTCAAACGGGCAGTGGGCGTGTCAATTTCAGAATTTTTTTATGTTCACTACAGCGCCACTAGGTGTTTGATCTGCGTCATAATTTGCAAGATCCAAGAGTTTGGCCATCCCAACAAGCCTGCAAAGTTTGGTGATTCTAGGCCAAACCAGCTCACAGGTATTTTAGGTGAAAGGGGAGAAAAAAAAAGAATCCAAACAAAAACGATAGGATACCAGCGGCTTCGCTGCTCGGCCCCCTAATAATAAACCTTTACCTGATTTATTCTACTTAACCACGCTATAGCTTGCCAATTAAATTAACCCTTACAATACTTACACCCAGGTCACCATGGCCATCATAGTCTATCATTTGCCTTTCTGTAGGGAACATCTGTTTTGCACCTTATTTGGATGGCAGGTATGCCATCCGTCAAGTTACAGCTTGGTGGGACATGCCCCATTGGGATGGCAAGTATGCCACCCACTAAGTTACGGCTTGGTGCGGTATGCCCCCATACCTATACAGCTGTGGTTTTTATCTTACCATCAAACTTACTGTCAAAATTTACCATCTAAACTTCAAATTTACCGGCATTGGCCGGGACGGCTTATTCCACATCAGGGTTGGAAAATAGTATGGAGGATATTTTTTGCATACTGCAAGTTGCATAATAAAAAGTATGCAGACAACTGTACACAGTCTGCTAGTACACAGGACACTGTAGATAGGGTTCTGATTTGGACACAGCCCTGACTAGTCCTCTGCTAAAACAATCTCTCGCCTGACCCCAGCTGGATCTGACCCTAGCTTGAACCTGACCCCAGACTGAAATGTTCCTCTTTTCTCCCCCAGATATTGAGTATGATGGTGAGTTTCTTCCTCTGCTGTTTCAGAGTAACTATATAATTAGACAGACACACAGCACATATCACCATGATACAACGGAAGTCAACGGATCCAAGTTTTGTGGCATTCAAAGCGCCAAAAATGTACATTCGAAAAAATCAACAGCAACAACTTTTTTCCAAATAAAATGACAGTTACTCATGAACATCCACAGATCTTTTTGTCTGCGGTTTTAAAAAAAAAACTACTTTCAATCGAAGTATGCCAACTATGTATATCCATCTCAACCAAAGCACGCCAGTATTCTGGAGCGCACTGTGTTGACATTTTTTATATGGTTCTATCAGGGTGATATCCTGGTGAGCTGCAGTGGATATCTATAAAACTAGTGAAATCTCAGTGAAGCCATCTGGATAGATAGCACTGCCGATATATACTACTCAAAAGAAGTTAAGGGTCAAAGGAAGTTTTTGATCATTTTTGTAAGTATGTCTTTTTTAAGCCAGATAGGGTTAGAATATCCCCCTTTGGGTTGTCATTTGGACTATAGACATCACGTTATTATGGGACATGCAATCATATTCACCCGACTTGTCACCCATTGAGCATGCGTGGGATGAACTAGGGCGGCGAGTTCGATCACATCACGTCCCTGCCGTCAACCTCCAGCAACTGGCTCAGCGATTAGATCCCTCAACGTTATTTCCAACGCCTGATCAACAGCATGCGCCAACGTTGTCAAGAATGTCTGAATGCTAACGGTGGCTACACCAGTTACTGAAGCTTCTGCGACTTGTGTGAACATCATTTTGGGGGGGTGCATGACTTTTGTCATCAGGGTAATAAACTAGTGTCTAATCGAAAGTTTTTTGTTTTCTGTTTTCTGTTCTTGAGCCATCAAAGAATTATTTTGTCATTAGTCATCACCATTTTAGCTCGTTAACCTATATTTATATGCACAAATATTTTTGACCCTTAACTTCTTTTGAGTAGTATATATAGAAACATAGTTTAATTAAATTTTTGGCTGAACTGCCCCTTTATATAGACACATTATTCAGCATGATAGATTTATGTGTATTTACTGAGTATGATTGTGGTTCTCATAGTTTTTAAAATATGGTCCTTTGTCCTGCACTCCGACTGAGAGTTTCTTCTTCTTTTCCCTCAGAAGAACCGATTGCAGCTACTGTGACCTCTCCAGGTAATTCAATCCTAAAATACATTGCATTCATTTAGCAGATGTTCTAACAACAAAATTCTCAAACTGGTGGGTGGGGGGGCTGTTGGGGGGTAGATATTTCTAGCATGTTGTTAGGTGGCCTTATGCAGGATGGGGGAGAGTGGTTACCATATGCCTACAACGTGCTGCACTCACTAATACTGCAATCACTAATAGGCATTCTAGATCTTGTTGAACTGTAATGCTTTATTTTGCATATGTGTTAAATAGACATGGTATTCAATATGGCAGTTTTTGTAGTTACTGATTGCAATATTGAGAGAACCTACAGCAGCAGCTCAGGTTAGTGAGTCACTGTACTATCAGTCCAGGAGCCACGTTTTGGTCAATAACCACACCCCAGTGATTAGCCACACCTCGGGTTGCAAAGGGAGGAATTGTTTCAAGTAACTTTTGGTAACTTTCGGTAATTTTTGGTAATTGTCCAGGGTAAATCACCACTCACCCTAACAATCTCATGATTTAAAAAAGCTAATAAAACACAAAAGGTTGAAGAATACAATAAACAAAGAAAATGTGCTGGATAGGCCCAGGTCCTTTCTGGAGAGCAGGTTTCTGCGACACATGGTACCACATGGCAAAGCCCCTCCCAAATCCAAATCCAGAAAAAATACAATCAGATAATATGAAGTCGGCGCCCGTAGCACCGTCAGTAGGCTATTAGAGCTACAGACGATTTGGCCAATCATAAAAATGCCAGATTAAAATAATTTATTTCTCTAATATCTGATTGGTTGGTTTGGCCATATAAAACATGGAGACATAGCGAGAGAGAGAGAGAGCTCACTTTCTCTGATCAATCTATGCTGTCACTTCTTGATAACTGTATGCATTGCTTTGGATATAATATTCACTAGGCTAGCTTACTCAGTGAGTTAAGGATAGTGGCGAGAGTCTTCATCTGGGAGATTAGATTTTAAATAGATGTATTACATGTTGCATCTAGCCTAGTTGTTTAGATTTATATTCTAGCTGCGATTCTGCGAACATCTGCAGCATTGCATTAGGTAGCTCCATGTCTGTGTACACGCCCCTGTGTGTGTGTTAGTACGGTGAATTCAAGTATTGTGGGACATCAGGTAATGTGGGACAACTAAGCTTTGACATGTTTATTTCCTGCTCTTTTATTTCCTGAGCCAATCAAAAAAATTGTAACTAGGATTTGCCAGATCTACGCTAGGCTAGGCTACTTGGCCACAGGTAAAGTCCTTTGTCCTGCACTCCGACTGAGAGTGTCTTCTTCTTTTCCCTCTGAAGGCCCGATTGCAGCTACTGTGACCTCTCCAGGTAATTCGATCCTAAAATACATTGCATTCATTTAGCAGATGTTCTAACAACAAAATTCTCAAACTGGCGGGGGGGCTGTTGGGGGGGTAGATATCTCCAGCATGTTGTTAGGTGGCCTTATGCAGGATGGGGGAGAGTGGTTACCATATGCCTACAACGTGCTGCACTCACTAATACTGCAATCACTAATAGGCATTCTAGATAATGTTGAACTGTAATGCTTTATTTTGCATGTGTGTTAAATAGACATGGTATTCAATATGGCAGTTTTTGTAGTTACTGATTGCAATATTGAGAGAACCTACAGCAGCAGCTGTTCTATTTCATATCGGTCAACACCGTGGCATGTTGACCGATATGAAATAGAACAGTGACTCACTAACCTGGGGTCATCCTCGCCGAGAGGAGGAGCTGCTAGGAGACGGTATAGCAAATGAACCACCACTACGGGCGGAATCACGTCACGCCATAAATATGCCGCTTGTACGCTGCGTGGCCTCTTTTTGCCTCCTCGAGTTTGAGCTGAGATGCATGTGTTTGTTTGGTTCCCTTGGAATCTGCGAGATCGAAACTTTTTTACTTACCTCTCCCGAGCGCCCGGAGCTACGTCCTGAACGGAGTATGTTTCCGGGGCTTTCCCTCCCCCAGCAACGCGGAACTGTGGGTTGTTGCTGTTTGTTCGCTACGTTACTCGGTAGAATTGTTACCTTGTTGTAGCCGGTTCAATCTTTGTTGTAGGCGGATTGCTGCCGTTTCTTTACAGAAGTTATATTCGGTTTGAACTGATACCCTTCTGTCTTTTACTAGCCGCTGGGCTTTGGGTTGTGTTTTGTTAGTTGTGAAGCAACAACAACAACAACAACGACAACAATAACAACGAAAAAGACCGGAAGGAACCCCTGTGTCCATCAGGGCAGATGCTACCTGAGGCTTCCACACCCCCTCGCGCCCTTCAGTACCACTGATTCGGGCCCTTGGCTTGGTGTCGGACATACTCCATTCCTGTTGGAGCAGACGCTACCTGAGGCTTCCACACCCCCTCGCGCCCTTCAGTACCACTGATTCGGGCCCTTGGCTTGGTGTTGGACACACTTCCAACACCAAGCCAAGCATGTCGGAACGTGTACAGAATCCGGGAGATGGTGGGCTGTCTGGGGAGGACGTCCCACCTGGGCAATCAGCTTTTGCGGAGCATGATATGGAGCCGCACGCTCAGAGGGCTGGGGCCAGGAAGCGTGTAAGGAAGCGTAGGCATCAGGAACCGGAGTTCCATCAGCTTCAGCTACAGGTGCAGGCGATGCCGCAGACCCTTCAGGGCCTGGTAGCATCACAGCAGCAGACACCCAGGCCCCGGTGCTTGGACCTTCCTGCCGTCACCCCGACGAGCTGTCTACGACGGCGGTGAGGGGTCAGTGTCTGGCCAGGAAAGTGACTGCACTTCAGAGCTCCCGCCTCTCGATCCCTCCGACCGGCGGTGATTCTCAGGACGGCTGAGCGCGCTCGCCTTCCCCCCGTGATCTCACCCTCTCGCCAGCCATTTCCTCCGAGGAGCCAGGTGGCTTCAGCCGCCTAGATCTAACTCAGTCCCTTCATGGGACCTGCAGCTGGTCTTGAATGCCCTCACTGAGCCGCCTTTCGAGCCCCCGGCTGGGCTCAGCCGTAAGCTCCTCCCTTTGAAGACGGCCTTCCTGCTCGCTATCGCCTCCGCGAGGCGTGTGAGCGAGCTGCACGCACTGTTGTTACACCCCTTCTGTATGCAGTGGGGTGACAGTAGCTCATCGGTCTCTCTGCTTCCAAACCCCGCGTTTCGGCCTAAGGTCCTCTCGCGGTCATACGTCTCTCGGCCTATCGTGTTAGAGGCTTTTCTTCCTCCTCCCCATTTTAAAACAATTTATTTTACTCTCCCATTTATAATTTACTGGCTCTTTTTTATTTTTCAGCTCCTCTCTTTTCCTATTTTCTAAGTCCTAAGCATGCGTTTAATCATTTATCTATTTCCAATTTTCCCCTTGGAACATATAACATATAACATATAACACATACATGCAATAAGAGCGAATGTATGCACCAAGTTTGTCATTATTCTCATTACAGACTGGTGTAAGAAAGAATACAGTACCCCTGGGAACACAGCGCAGTATAATAACAGTCATAAACAATTAAAAACAGAAAGAAATACATTAATTAACATTATAAAAAGACAATGAGCAATAAATACAAAGTATTCTTTTATATGATCCACAAAAATGGTTGATTGGCTTTTGAATATGTTATGATCATGCACGCATTCGAGAAAGCCCCGAAATTAGAAACTCGCCGTACGCTGTGGTGCGATTTGCGCCGTTAATGTGGTCTCACCTGGCGGGCAGCACAAGCTCAAATCGCAGTGTAATTTAGCCCAAAATGGCATTCCGCTGCAGTAAAATTGAACTGGGCTGCTCCCTCTTGACGGACACACCCCCCCCCCAGCAGCGGCTTCCCTCCCACTTCAGCGCACGGCGAGTCCCCAAATTACCAAACAAGCTCAAGTACGTACAAATCCGTGACAAAATTGCTCCCACGCTAGTGATGGCTTGCCACCAGCCGGGAAATAGAGCCCCAAATTTCCAGTTTTGCTGCTTGCTCTGAACTGACACACCTCCACCAGCGACTCTCCTCCCACTTCCAGCGCATGGCGAGTCAAACAAGCTCAGGAGCATGAAAATACATGCCGAAAATGTCACTTCGCCAATGCACTGGCTCACCACCCGCCATGCGCCAGCCGGAAAATAGAGCCCTTAGTTTCACATGTAAATATAAAAAAGTTGTGTAAGTCGCTCTGGATAAGAGCGTCTGCTAAATGCCTGTAATGTAATGTAATGTAATGTAAATAGAAAATAGCACAAAGAGACTGAAATTAGGATGGGATATAGCTAATTTACATATTTCCATATAAGATTAGATAATTATTTGGTATTATTTGGCATAAATAAAATTGTGCTACTATAAGATGGGGGGGGGTGGAGGTGGTTTTAAAATGTAATAAAATTATCTTATCCACTAATGTACTGATTAGCCTACCATGGCTTTAGCTTTATATGAAAGCATCTTAAATCTCGTCTAGGGCTTTGATAAAACAAATCTTCAAAATGTTCATAAATAAAACATTGTATTTTAGAAAATGTCCTGCATGAGGTTGTGTAGAAATGCAGGAAATTAGTTTTAAAGGGCTCTAATTTTTCTGGGGGAGGACCCGCTACTTTGCCCCCCCCCCTTGTGCCCCACCAACATCTCTTCACGTCCCCCCAATCAAAGCAGTCTAGAAACGGCCCTGGTTTGGCTTAGCCAAACACATCAAGGCATAAACCTGGTGGAAGGGACTCTAAGCGTTAAGCCATGTCCCCTGTTGCATCAGTTATTATCCATATCCCTCCAACATCAGCTTCATCAGAGCGGAGCTGGTGCCTGCTTGGTGGAACATACAGCAGAATGCAACAGACTGACAAACTAAAGAGTTGAAAGCTGGTGGCTATTCAGTCAGTTTTGATACCCTTTGAGTCGATTATACTACACAAATTGAATCTGAGGAGGATTGTAAGGATTCTCTAGAGTCACTTTTTGAGGATGAAGCTAGCTGTGGTTGAGATAAATAATTAGCCTAGGTCAAGCAAGTCAAGTTACAATATTTGTTTGACCTTACTTTAGTCAAAAGATTAAGTTATTCTTAATCGGAATAACAATCTTTTGACTAAAATAATCTTAAATAACGCCTATCTAATTTTCTGTTTTAGGACGAGAGTAGACAGGACAAGAAAGTACTTAAGTAGGCAAGTTTTTTCTGTAAATGCCGTGTACTTAAAACCCCCGTATGATATACTTACTTCCGGGGTTTCGGGTATTAAGGAGCATACTTTTCAAGAAGTACGTGAACATTTTGGTAGCATAAATATGACGCGCAGCTTAGTTTAAAAAAATTAGGCTCAGCTTTGCTTACGTTTTCCTTCAATAACAACAAAAACAGCATGTGACATGGCCACGCAAGGGTGGGATGTCTTATGACACTTCCACAGTACGGTTGGTCCAGATATTTTTTGCATACTGCATGTTGCATACTAAAGAGTACACATTAAACGGCACACATCTGCCAGTACACTGTACCCAGGAGACAGGACACAGTAGATAGGGCTCTGATTCGGACACAGCCAAGATCACATAGCAAAAACTGAAACATCACCACGTTTGTTGTGCTTGCAAAGTGAGCCACCAAGCTGTTTAATAATTATCAAATATTTATAGTAGTCCTAATTTAACAGTAGTATCACAAGAGACAGGCATCATACACTTATAAAGCATCATATTTTCAATTGCAAATTGGCATACCGTTGGATGAAAAATGCATTTAACTACCGGTAAAGCGCTATAGCAGCTGTGTCATTCACTCTATTCTACATACAGTGCACTCCAAAAGTGTTAGGACAGTGTTTGCTCTCTACTCCAGCACATTGGAGAATAGAATATGAGGTTAAAGGGCAGACTTTAAGCTTTGATTTGCGAGTTTTTACATTCCGTCATGGCATGCAAGGGATATGCAACCAAATATTAAATATTATGACTTTATTTAAGTTTATGTTTGACCAAATTATATTTGGTGCTGTCCCTATATGCACCTCCCATTGCTGTGAAATTAACAGCGAGTTCCAGCATCTCCTAAATTCAAATCCCAATCTGCCGTAAATTCAGCCATAGGCTATTGGCTATGTATTCATTGGCATGCCTAGTCAGACATGCCAATGAATACATTCAAGTCCCCATCACATGAACATAACCAATCCTCATACGTATTTGTTTTTGTGTAATTAAAATTATTTATAAAAGTACTATTTTACTACTTTCTATTTTTAATGTTGTTAGCAAGCTACCAGAAAAGACTAGCAAAATGTAGGCAGGTCGATTTGTTATTTTTCTTTCCTGTTTAAAATTTTTCTTTTACTTTGTCTTTGTATTGTGTTATTTTTACCGCTGTAAAGCACCTTGTGCTGTATGCTTGAAAAATGCTATACAAATACAAAAGGTTGCAATTATGCTATACAAAAAGTTATTATTATTATTATTATTATTATTATTATTATTATATGGAATGTTGAGTAGGTTAAGTGTTCTACATGCAGTATAACAGAAGTTCGGTGTTTTACATACAGTGTAGTAGTTTCAGTTTTTTAATGCAGCGTAATGTAATTTCAGTGTTTAATTGCAATGTAACATACTTTTTACAAACTTTTCTTTCAGTTGTCAGTCACCGGACAGTCAGGCTCTTCCTCCCTGCCCTCAGCTCTGAGCCCCACACGTCCCCCAGTCCTGACATAATCTGCTTTGACTTGGACTTTCAAGGGCAGCCCATCTTTCGCCTGATTGAGGACAGAACTGCAGGTATGTCTGCTCATCTTGCTGTGTATAAGCTGGGCCTGTTAACACCATAATAATAATAATAATAATAATAATAATAATGATGATGATGATGATGATGATGATGATGATGATGGATCAGGCTTATATAGCACATTTTTCAAACCCAATGCACTGAATAACAAACATAAAAGTAAAAAATGTCCCAAAAAAGAAAATCAACGAAAGTCTATGTAGTCCAGGTTAGAGAGATGGGTTTTGAGGAGAGTCTTGAATAAAGTGATGGCCTCAGCTTTCCTAACAGAGTCTGTGAGTGAGTTCCACAGTTCAGGGGCAGCACAACTGAAAAAGGGCCTGTAAAAGTGTGCGCTTTGGGCTGGATAATGTGATGAGGGGGCTGCTGAAGAGAGATGGAGCTGGAGGAGCAGAGTGTGCACTTTGGGCTAGATAATGTGATGAGGGCAGACAGGTAGGAAGGACTGGTGGCGTGGATGGCTTGGTCGGTATGAACTAGGACCTTGAAGTTGATCCGTGAGTGGATGGGGAGCCAGTGAAGGTTGAAAAGCACTGGGGTGATGTGCTCACGTGGGGAAGTGTGGGTCAGAAGCTGAGTAGCACATTTTTGAACGTATTGCAGACAGTTTATGCATTTGTCAGATGACCCCAGAAGGAGGGCATTGCAATAGTGCAGCCGCGATGATATGAAAGCATGGATGAGACACGCAACATGATCTTCTTGACGTGGGCCTTGAATCGCTCCAGTAGGTCCTGACTGCTGAGGTATTGTTGCAGCTGGCAGGATGCAGTACATTCTAGTAGCTTGACCAGGAAGGGGAGATTGGAAATGGGCCTGTAATTGCTGACCTCGTCTGGGTTTGCACTTTGTTTTTTGGGAAAAGGTGTGACAGCAGCACATTTGAGTTCAGCTGGAACAATTCCGGTGGAGAGGGATTTGTTGATGATGGCTGTGAGGGATGGCACCAGTGTGGGCAGGCAGGTCTTGACCAGGGATGTAGTGAGAGGATCAAGAGAGCATGTAGTGTTCCTTATCTAGTTGACCATTTTTATCACCGCGGCTGTATCCACGGTGGAAATGGTGGAAAGGCTAACCCCTGGAAGTACAGGGGACAGCAGCTCAGCAGCAATAGGGGGCGGCAATCTTATTCTGGAAGAAGTGTAAATATTTGTTGCACTGTTCAGGGGATGTGGAGGCTAGAGTGTTAACAGGTTGGATGAGCCTGTTCACAGTGGAAAACAGGACTCTAGAATTACTACTGCTACTGTTTATAAGATGGGAGTAGTGCGAGGACTGGGCAGAGTTTAAGGCATCTTTGTAGTCCTTTTGATGCTGCTCAAACATTTGTACATGAACAGTTAAACCAGTTTTCTTATATTGGCGTTCAAGACGGCACACCTTCTCTTTGAGTGAACGGAGCTCCTCATTGTACCAAAGGGAGGATTTGGTGAACGAAACGGTGCGTTCTTTTAGTGGGGCGACTTGATCCAATACAGTAGCCAATTCAGAGTTTAGGTTTGTGACAGAGTCAGTGGTAGGGAGGCTTGCTGAGATGTTGCTTGAAAGCAGGGCTGTGTCAATGGCTTTTAGGCTCCTAAACAGCATGGTGCATTTTTTAGGAGTGGGAGGACGAGATGTTTCAATGTCACAGGTGATAAAAATGTGGTGAGATAGCCCAGACACAGTACCTACTAGATCTGCAAGATCTACACCTGAAGTGCATATGAGGTCAAGTGTGTGACCATTGTTGTGAGTAGAAAAGTCAACATGCTAGTTTTGGCCAAAGTTCTCTAGCAGAGAAGCTACAATCAGGTTTGTCCACATGGATGTTCAAGTCACCTAGTACTATCATAGCAGGGCAAGTGGAGCTTAGGATCAACACCACCATTACTGGAATATGGCCTGTTATTATAAAAGCCAAACATTCAAATAATGTAGTAGGTAGCACTTGTGTAGTTTTTATATTGCGGTCAGATTTGTATATTACAGCTAGTCCACATCCAGTACCAGATATGCGGGGGCTGTCAAGGTAGCTGTAACCAGGAGGGGTACATTGATTTAGGGATAGGAATTCATCTGGTTTCTGCCATGTTTCTGTGAGGCAGAGGTCCAGATCTTTATGAGATGTGGTTTGACCCAACCACAAGTCCTTGTTATTCACGGATCTGACGTTGAAAAAGGCTAGCTTGATAAATCTGGGAAAGAAAGAGGACTGGGTGGTCATAGGATACGACTTTAGTGGGTGCAGCAGGCTCAATGTTATGCCATGCTGTTTGTGTTTGCGCATGTAACTTCTCCTGTAGTGTCGCTTTGTGCTTATGACATAAATGTCCATATGAGGTGTAGACCCTTATGGAAATTAAATATACTGTAGTATATTTAAAATATATTGTGAAGATAATTTTCATATATTTACAATATACTGCAGCATATTCTTTTTCCATAGGGGGAACTGTAGAGCCATAACAAGCTTCTATATGCATATACTTCTGGAACAAAATACCAGCCTTGCAGCATCGTTTGGTTACCCTCCCAGTGAGAGAGTTTGCCACGAGCGCGGATTGTCTTAAAAACATAAGCTGGCTGATTGTATAAACCAGCATAGTGGAAATAAAAACAATGGCGAACCGCACAAAAATAAAAATAAACAGCGAGTGAGACAGATAAAAGGGAGTTAAAAATGCCTCAAACAAATAACTTTTCGAGGAAGCAGCTGCAAACAAGCATATAGTGGAAATAAAAACAATGGACAGACTGCATATAATCCATTTAGGAGGAAGGGAGAAGCTTCATGGATATCCTCATCCGTAGACTCGATTACGGTTGAACATTTCCCTGTTCAGCGCGCATCCTCAGTGTGGATCAATGCGGAAGGAGAGCCAGTAAACAGATAGAGGTAACATCCAAGATAGTCAGAGACTGGCGAGGAAAAACGGGACTAGAAATATGTGACACTAGCAAGTGAGGAAAGCCTTGTAGAGTCCAGGCTTCTTCAGGGAATTTGCATATTGACAGATGCAGAAGCCCTACTTGCCAACCCTCCCGATTTTTCCTGGAGACACCAGAAATGCATTGCCCTCTGCCAGTGTCCTCCCGATTTCACAATTCTCCCAAATTTCTCCCATTTTCCAGGCTAATTTTCACGTACATTTTTGTAGTTGGTATCACAACCTGTCTGTTCAGGTATGCCCTATGACTCAACAATTCTACTGTTTCCACCTGGACGACAATACAGCTACACTACATGACATCTCCATGGTTACCTGTTCACGAGGAGACTTGCTGTCCTGATTGACTGGTGTAATGGAGAGAGAAATGGCGAATTTAAAAAAAAGAAAGAAATACTGTAAATTTCAAAGTTACTGGTAAGAAGAATTTCCATTTCTCACAGAGAGTCTCAAAGGACATGGTTATGCGTTTGATTTTTCCGTCGAGCATGTGGGACGTTAATTGCCAACTAATTGCCTATTTCTCAGGTCCCAAGGTTGGCAGGTATGAGCATGACAGAAAAGAATCCGCTACTGTTTGCATTGTCGGTTGAACTTAATCTTGTATAATGTACATTTTGAGCCATCATCTACTACAGTGGTCCCCAACCCTGTTTCTGGAGATCGACCATCTTGTAGGTTTTACTTTACTTACTTTACTTTACTTTAAAACTTTATTGATCCCCCAGGGGAGAAATTCATAGTGTCACAGGAGCAGGGATAGACAGCAAGACAGGATAAAAACACATAAAGTGCATAGTAGTATACAATAAATAAGTAGTAATAAAAAATGTACAACTGTTCACAGCAGAATAAAATAAGACAGACTGTAAACTGTACAACTCTTCCCAATTATTATTATTACCTTTATTTTTACAGGTAGTCTCATTGAGATCAAGATCTCTTTTACAAGAGAGACCTGCGAACAAAAATAAAAACATGTATAAAAAACTTAAAAACAAGTACAATTCAGCCACGTTAACATTCAGCTTTCAAACATCATACAGGGATATATCAAAGGAAACAAGTACATACAACATTAAGAAAATCCATGTATAAAACTTTAAAATTTTCTAAAGGAATAAGAGATTCTAGTTTAAAAGTTTTTTGCAATTCATTCCAATTATGAGGGGCATAATATTGAAACCCTGTTTTGCCCAGCTCAGTATTTATATGTGGTGTATCTAAGGCTAAGAAGTCCTGAGACCTGGTACCATAGTTATTGGATTTAAACGTAATTAATGATGAGAGATAAAGGGGAAGTTTCTTCAGTAAAGCCTTATAAATAAATACAATGGAATGTAGTTCCCTCCTCATTAATAAAGAGGACCATCCTACTTTTCCATACAAAACACAATGATGCGTGAGAAATGTATCCCCAGTGATAAAACGCAATGCACTGTGATAAACTGCATCAAGGGGCTTTAAAGTGGAAGGGGCAGCGTGCATATACAGAATGTCTCCATAATCAAAAACAGATAAGACAGTTGATTGTACAATTGTTTTCCTATTAGCAAAAGAAAAGCATGCTTTATTTCTGTACAAGAAACCAATTTTACCTTTTAGCTTTTGAGACAGATGTTCCACATGAGTCTTAAAGGAAAATCTACCATCAAGCCAAATTCCTAAATATTTATAAGATTCTACAGTTTCAATTTGAGTACCACGAAGTGTATGAATGCCAATATTAGATGCATTTCCCATTAGATTTCTTGAAAATAAAATACATTTTGTTTTATCAGAATTTAAAACAAGCTTGTGATTAATAAGAGTTAACTGAAAAGAATCAAAGGCAGACTGTAAATTAGTAATTGCCTGGTTAAGCGTGGAGCCAGTGGAATACAAGATTGTATCATCTGCATAAAAATGAACATTACATTGTGGTGTTGGGAATACCATGTTATTTATATATAGTGTGAATAGAAGTGGACCAAGAATAGACCCTTGTGGGACACCTTTACTAATTTCAAGAGAGCTAGATTTAAAACCATCCGCAACAATTGACTGAGTTCTCCCAGAGAGATATGCATAAAACCAGTTAAGAGAAAGTTCATCCAATCCAATGGAGGATAACTTATTCAATAAAATATTATGGTCGACGGTGTCAAAAGCCTTTGATAGGTCAATAAAAAGTGCAGCGCACTGCAGTTTGTTATCCATAGAGTTGACAATATCATTTATCACAAGAGTTGCTGCTGTTAATGTGCTATGACCTGGCCTAAAACCCGATTGCTGTGGTTGTAAGATGTTATTAATCTCCAAAAAGGCCCGTAACTGAGAGTTAGCTAATGATTCTAGGACTTTGGCCAGACAGGAAAGTTTTGAAATTGGACGATAGTTATTTAAGTCACTGGTATCACCCCCTTTATATAGAGGAATAACCTGAGCTGCCTTCCATAGGTTTGGGATTCTACCTGAAATAAAAGTTAAATTAAAAATGTAAGCAAGTGGTGAGGCAATTAAATGAGCACTGAGACACAAAAGGCAGGGATCTAGTTTGTCCTCTCCCATTGACTTCTTTTTATTTATGCTAGACAGTGCTTTGTAAACTTCACTATAACTTACAGGTCTAAAAGAGAATTTGCTCGGACAAAAATGATTACATAAAGTTCCTAATACTGGGCTAAGGGTATAGCTTTCTGGAACAATTTCGCCAGACAGCCTATCAAACAGATGGCCAGAGGAGATAAAATGATGATTAAAAACTTCAGCCATACATGTTTTATCTATAACTAGATCATTTTCACTAGAAATGCGAGAAGGAAGAGTAGTGGTAGGATTATTTTTTAAAGATTTTACAGTTTTCCAAAAGCTATACGCATCTCCATTACAGTTTAAAAGAGAGGTCAAGTAATAATTGGACTTTGCTTTTCTTATTATGCTAATGCACTTGTTCCTTAAATGCCTAAAGCTAAGCCAATCAGCTGGAGTGCCAGTCGTTCTAGCTTTGGACCAAGCTTTGTCTCTGATATGCATAGTAGCAGAAATATCTGAGGAAAACCATGGGTTACATCGGTTTTTAATCCTGAAGTTCTTATAAGGAGCATGTTTATCAGCAATAGAATTAAATACATTACAGAAATGGTCCAAAGCTAGATCAGGATCAGGGATGCAACAAGCTCTTTCTAAATCAGAAAAATATAGATCCTGAAGAAAACCCTGTTCAACAAAATGTTTGAAATTTCGTTTTGTAACAATACTAGAGCTATATTTTTGTTTTCTGGCATTTCGAATGCAAGCAATTGGGCAGTGGTCACTGATGTCCTGAGCAAAAACCCCACAGGCTAGGTATTTAAATGGCCTATTTGTCAGTATAATATCAATCAACGTTGACTTAGAAGGGTTTTTTGTATTTAGCCTCGTGGGTTTCAAGATTAACTGAGTAAGATTTAACTCAAAGCACAGTTCTTTTAACCTATTTGAACTATTAGAGAGCCAGTCAAGATTCAAATCACCCATGACTATCAGTTCGGATGAGGCGTAAGATGACATTAATTTGCCAATGTCTTCCAACGCCTCATTACCTGCAGAGGGAGGGCGGTAAATACCAATAATAGTAAAATGGGCATCCCCCCCAATACAGATGTCCAGAACAATATATTCATACTTATTAGGTACAGAGGCAGCAGTGAGTTCACATACAGCAAAACATTCCTTTACAAACATCAATACCCCACCTCCTTTAGATTTTCTATCTGATCTAAATAAATTATATCCATCAATATTGATATCTGAGTTAGGTACTTTTCTTGTGAGCCAGGTTTCAGAAAGGATGAAAATGTCAGGGGAAGTTTCATTCATCATAACATGCACAAAATCAAGTTTTGGAATAAGGCTCCTAATATTTAGGTGCAATAGTCCTAACCCCTGACGAGTTTTAAATTCTCGCGGTGACTCTAAATTAGACGTATGCCTACCATTATTAGTAGATGATGTAGGCAAAATGACGGAAGGTTGAGTATTTATTTGTATAAGATTTTTTGCGATAACACCATTGGGTCTGAATTTCTGCCGAGGAAGACGTGCTATGCAAAATGTACCTCCTAACCTGTGGGGGGAGCCAAAGAGAGTTATTTGTTGAGTACAGGAAGTGACCGAGGAGTGTTGCAGGGGGTTATAGTGCACGGAAGTAGATAGTCACCGAAGATATGGGGCATTCAACACATGGTAAACAATGTTGGCTATTAACTTACGCGCACCCTGTCGATTTGGGTGCAGACCATCTCTTTTAAAAAACGAAGAACGTTCCCAAAACAAATTAAAATTGTCAATAAAACCTAGGTTGCTAGCGCTACACTGAGACTGAAGCCATGTATGAAGGCTAAGCAGTCTCGTAAAACGACCTATTCCTCGGCCCAGTGTGGGAATAGGACCAGAGATAAAAATGTCTCTACCATTGCCACTTAAAAGGTTAAAAAGACGGATAAAATCTCCTTTCAAAAGCTCAGATTGCTGGCGAGAAATGTCGTTTGTGCCGACATGGATCACAACTTTCTTTACGTCCAAATTCTGAGCCAGAATACCTGGAACTTTGTCCATTAAATTGGAGACTGTGGCACCCGGAAAGCAATAAGTCACTGCGGCTTTATTTCTGATGTCCTTGACGATGGAATCGCCGATGATGAGTATTTTGGGCGAGAGGGAAGAGAGTGCTGGTCTGCGCGAGGGGGCTGCAGCAAGTGGGCCTACCCGAACGTCCGCCCGCTGAGCAGGAGACGGAGAGAAGCCAGCCGGCAGCCGGGAGAGGTGGTCAGCAGGCGGTGCGGCACGTCCTGCAGTAGCCAACGGCGGCGCAGGTCGCGGAAAAGACGCAGAGGGAGATGGAGGGGAGCGGGCAACAGAGGAGAAACTGTATATCTCATCAAGGATGAGATACCTGTTGCTCAGCTGGAGGGTTTGCGAAGGACAAGGCCGGGAGGAGCAATGGCCATTTTGTTTTCCCCCACGGACTGTAATCCAGGGGCCGGGCCCAAGAGGAGTTGAGGAGGCCTGGGATTTGGGATTCGCGCCCCATCGGACCCATGAACTTTCCTCTGGGAGCGGGCAAGGTGCTGTGTGTTCCAGACCCATGGCGACACAGGGAAGAGTTGTGGCCAGGGAGTCGATGAGCAGCTCATCCTCTTTTATCTGGTAGAGAGTTGATATTCTCCCTTCCAGATCGGCGATCTTTTGGCTGAGTTGGATACAGCTCGTACATCCAGGCGGCGAGGTAAGTGGTGGCATAGTCCTGAGCTGGGATCTGGGATTCCCGCTTCGACCAGGTAAAAGCTTTAAAACCAGGGCGATCGGCAAAAAGCAGCAGGTAGATAAAATAGTTAAATGCTAAAAAAGTAATAAAATAAAAATAATAAAATGCTAAAATCGTGCTAAAAATAATAAAACGATAAAATAATAAAATGGTAAAATAGTGATTAGAGCAGCAGCTATATAGCCTACCGCCAGCTAACCCGCAGACAGAACAAAAACAGTGCGACTGTGTAGGCTCCTGGATAAGAGCGTCTGATGAATTGTACGATACGAGCTAGGTGGCTACACAGTGACCAGGTGGGAGGGGGGTAGTTAGTTTCAGGCACTGTTGTAGAGTCTGATGGCTGTCGGCACAAAAGAACGCCTGAACCGCTCTGTTTTGCACCTGGGAAGAGTGAGCCTCTGGCTGAAGGTGCTCGCCCTCTGCCACAGCTCATCCTAGAGGGGATGGAAGGGGTTTGAGACATTCATCCTCCTCTCTGCCACCTCCTCCAGACTGTCCAGCTGCAGTCCGACCACAGTACTGGCCTTTCTCACCAGCTTGTTCAGCCTGTGGAGCTCCCCAGCCTTGATTCCACCTCCCCAGCACACCACAGCGAAAAACAATGTGCTGGCCACCATTGACTGGTAAAACATCTCCAGTAACCTGCTGCACACGTCAAAGGACCGGAGCCTCCGCAGGAAGTACAAACGGCTCTGTCCCTTCCTGTATAGTGCCTCTGTATTGTCCTTCCAGTCCAGCCTGTCATTGATGTGCACCCCCAGGAACTTATAGGAGCCCACTATCTCCACCTCCTCCCCTTGGATGGTAATAGGGGTCGGGGGCCTCTTGTTCCTCCGGAAATCCATCACCAGCTCTTTGGTCTTGGAGATGTTGACCTTCAGGTAGTTCTCCTCAGACCAACGCACAAAGCTTTCAACCACACCTCTGTACTCCTCCTCCTCGTCCTCGCTGATGCAGCCCACGATGGAGGAGTCGTCTGAGAACTTTTGGAGATGGCATGTTCCAGAGTTGTAGCTGAAGTCAGAGGTGTAGGTCGTGAATAGAAATGGGGACAACACTGTTCCCTGAGGTGCGCCAGTATTTCCCATCTCCACATCTGACAGTGCGGACTGCAGTCGGACGTACTGTGGCCTGTTGGTTAGGTAGTCTGTAATCCAGGCCACCATGTCATGGTCCACCTGCATAGCATAGAGCTTCTCCTCAAGCAGAGAGGGCTGGATGGTGTTAAATGCACTGGAGAAGTCGAAGAACATCACTCTCACTGTGCTCCCCGACCTCTCCAGGTGTGAGCTAGCCCTATGCAGCAGGTAGATGATGGCGTCGTCCACGCCAACTTTGGCCTGGTACGCGAACTGCAGAGGGTCCAGGGAGCTGCTCACCAGGGGCCTCAGCTGCTGCAGAACCAGTCTCTCAAACACCTTCATGACACACGAGATCAGTGCCACAGGCCTGTAGTCATTGAGAGTCCTTGGATGTTTCTTCTTTGGCACCGGGACGATGCAGGAGGTCTTCCATAGCTGGGGCACCCTCCTCAGTCTCAGCGAGAGGCTGAAAAGGTGCTGGAACACCTCTGCAAGCTGTCCTGCACATGCCTTAAGCAGCCTGGGGTTAATGTTGTCCGGGCCCATTGCCTTGTTGACACGGAGCTTAGATAGCTCCTGTCTCACCTGGCTAGATGTAAAGTGGGAGGGGGCTGTACTGCCTCCTGCATCGTCCTCTGCAGCAGCTGTGGTGGGGCGTGGATACGGAAAAGGACGAACAGCAACTGAGGTATGGATAGGGGTAGGGGTGTTAGTGGAGACATGTCCTGCTGAGCTCCCAATGGTGGGTCGAACCTGTTAAAGTGCAAGTTTAGCTCATTGGCAAGTTCATGGCTCCCCTCCACAGCTGGACCTGACGAGTTGAGTCCAGTGATGCTCTTCATCCCGTTCCACACCTCCTTAGCGTTGTTCAACTGGAGCTTGCTCTCCAGCCTCCCTTTGTAGCTGGTCTTAGCCCTTCTCAGCTCCCTCCTCAACTCCTTCTGGACTGACCTTGCCTCCTCCCCGTCTCCCGCCATAAATGCCCTCTTCTTCCTGTTAAGGAGGGTTTTAATGTCCCTATTAATCCACGGCTTGTTATTAGGGAAACAGTGGATCTTTTTTGTTGGAACAGCACTGTCCTCGCAAAACCGTATATAGTCGGTGATACAGTGGGATAGACCCTCAATGTCCTCTTTGTGGTCCCCCAGGAACAGGTCCCAGTCTGTGGACTGGAAGCAGTCCTGCAGGGCCTCCTCGGCTTCTTTCGACCACACAGTCCTGGTGGTGGCAGACTGCTGACTTGCTACAGGCTTGTATGTTGGTACAAGGTGTATCAGGTTGTGGTCTGATGTGCCGAGGGGAGGAAGGACACTGGAGCTGTATGCCCCCTTCACATTAGCATACATGAGGTCTATAGTTTTATTCCCCCTTGTCTTACAGTCCACATATTGTGTGAAGTTTGTCAATGTTTTTGAGAGGGATACGTGGTTGAAGTCCCCATTTATTGTAATGAATGCTTGGAGGTGTTTTATCTGTAGGTCCGATATGCTTTGTTAAGAGTTGGAGTGAAAACCTACAAGACGGTCAGATCTGCAGGAACAGGGTGGGACCACTGATCTACTAGCTAAGCATTAGCTCGCTTTTTCTGGCAGGTTAACTCAGGGGCGTCGGTTTCTTTTCAGTTTTGGTAGGGACTATATTTGATAGCAAACATTGTTTTTGAGCTACAAAGAGCATCAGATGATTCCGATGACTGTTTCTTTAATTAACCTCAACTGATTATGCATTTAGCCTACATATACACTTGCTGCATAGAAATTAAAAGCAAATTTGATCGTGTTATGACAAACGTTAGCAGTTGTGCTAGCTAACGTCGTTAGAGTTGTTAGCTAGCTAGCTAACTAACTAAAGTTTGCATGCTCGATCGCATTATGACCAATAAAGACTAAACACTTAAGCATCGTAAGCATGCATCCATATTTATGGTATGCATCACAAACATATTATATACATCATTAATAAACAGTAGTAAGCGGCTACATTCAGAATTTTACCTTAAAGGTGGGAAAGAGGTTGCTGTCTTTGTCAACTGACAACTGTATTAATGATGAAAATTAGCAACATCGACCTCTATCAAATCCGCATTTCAACATTCAATATGATACAACCTGTACAATTACTCAATATATTTCAAGATGTCACAATTGCACAATCAGACCCGTCTCGTAAGGTAAAGAAAATCGAGTAACGGTAGTTTAATCTACATGCCAAAACAGATTACTAAAGCTAACGTTAGCTAGCTGAGGTAGAGAGAAAAGCTAACTAGTAGTGATTTAGCGGTGCTGCCTGTCGCTGTGTCGCTGATGAACCGCTGCTCTGCTTCTGAGAAGCTTGCACGGCTGTGACTGACAGCTCGTGGCTCTCACTGGGAAAGAGGCGAGGGAGGGAAAGACGAGTCAGTCCAGGTTGTTGATTGGTTATGGCAGATAATAGGATAGCTTGCTAATAGGTTATTGATGCAGATGTCAACCAGATCTGCACTTTCGGAAGACCGCGATAAGTTTTTGAATTATACTAGGCCTATAACTACAGTTTTCACTCTGCAGTTTTTGGTAGGGACAATTCTTGTTTCCTTGACATTGGTAGGGACATGTCCCTAGTGTCCCTACTAAAAACTACGCTTACGGGTTAACTGAATATCTAGATTTGCATATGGACCTGTGATATTTGTGTGTTTGTTAATCAATAAAATATTCTTGTTGTTATTTTGATATTTTCTCTCCCTATCACTCAATGACGTACGTAAGTCATCCAGTTTACATGGGTAACAAGGCCGATGGGCAATAAGCCTGGCCTTTCCAGGGGCTTATTCAGTAAATAGGTCATTCTGTTTGTCCTTTTGTGCCCTGATTGGGCGATGATGGTGTGGAAAGAGGGGGGAGGCATCCTTTATGACAAGGCTGGCTTATCTGCCAAGAGAAATAGGAAGAGGACCGCACACAGTCTTATTCTTTTCAATGCTTTTATTCGAACAGCATAAAGCTGGAAGGTGCCCGACGTTTCAGCTCACGCTTTCATCAGGGGCAAACAGTTTCTGTCTCAAAAGAGATGTTTTTAAACATTTAGGGCCACCCTCAGGTGCCACGTAGTAATTGCTGGAGGCGTCCTATAGGCTTGACAATAATACAATATATTATAATTGTCTTACAATGCACTCATTTGTATTAAATTGAATATTTCATAATAGATGCAAAATCTATAAAGAAATGCAGTTTACTACAGCGGAATGCAATTTTGGGATAAGAGTACACTGTGATTCACGCTTGCACTGCCCGCCAGGTAAGACCATGTTTACGATACAAATCGCATCACAGTGTATGACGAGTTGTTAATTTCAGGGCTTTCCCCAATGCGTGCATGATCATAACCCATTCAAAAGCCAATCAACCATTTTTGTGGATCATATGCGGGATAAAAGAATACTTTGTATTTATTGCTCATTGTCTTTTTATAATGTTAATTATTGTATTTCTTTCTGTTTTTAATTGTTTATGGCTGTTATTATACTGCACTGTGTTCCCAGTGGTACTGTATTCTTTCTTACACCAGTCTGTAATGAGAATAATGACTTGGTGCATACATTCACTTTTATTGCACGTATAGCAATAAAAACGTACCTCTTAACTCAATTACATTCAATTAAATCAATGCAAAATAGATAGCCTATCGTCTTCCAGTGCAGAATCCTAAAGGTGACAAAAGTCGCTAATAAATGTGGAGAGGAAATGGGATATGTTACATGGGGAAAATTGGAAATAGATAAATGATTAAACGCATGCTTAGGAAAATAGGAAAAGAGTTGAAAAATAAAAAAGAGCCAGTAAATTATAAATGGGAGAGTAAAATAAATTATTTAAAAATGTCCAGATAACCTATTAGTGACTTTTATCGCCTTTAGCGTTCTCGTTCTGCCTCCCGACCAAGACCGAATGGGCATGTTCTGCTGTCGTTTTTCACTAAACCACGTGATGCGGGATAGCCCGACATGGTCAAAACAAGTCCAGTGCACACGGCTCTTAAAAGGACTGAAAAAAGGTAATCTGATTAGCTATGGTGCAGCTGAAGCACACCCACTGATAAATATTCAGCATAACCCAGCCCATTTTCAACCTGCGAGCTGTGCGCTCCATGCCTTAGGTCAGAAAATAGCGAAATTCAGTAGCCACGGCCAGTGCACCATACGCTACGCCATTGACTATGACGGCTTGACACACGCCATGCTCTTCCCGGAAAATAGAGCCTTTAGACTTTCAATTGATTATTTAAATTAATTGTCAGGGACTGGCATTCAACCTGAAAATCAAAAGGAAACCATGGACCTTATTGTATTCTAAGCCAGTGGTTCTCAAACCTGTCCTGTGTGAGGTAATAAAACTTGCAGTGTTGCCATCATAGGTCTGTGCACATATACTGCGTTCCGGATATTTCCTTTGATGTGTGTGTGTGTGTGTGTGTGTGTGTGTGTGTGTGTGTGTGTGTGTGTGTGTGTGTGTGTGTGTGTGTGTGTGTGTGTGTGTGTGTGTGTGTGTGTGTGTGTGTGTGTGTGTGTGTGTGTGTGTGTGTGTGTGTGTGTGTGTGTGTGTGTGTGTGTGTGGGGGGGGGGCAGAGACAGAGAGAAAGGGAGAGCAGGAGACACAGAGAGCAGCAGGCAGTAAAATATATATTTTTAAAAACAACATACCGACATGTTACATTTCAAACATCCTGTCCATTGAGCAGGATGTTCAATCTCAATGGTTTGTGACATTCAGCCAGACATTCAGTTCAGTCCCTTTTCTATTTTAAGAACTTCAGGTAATGTGCTCTTGAATATACCCCAGATCTCATCATCGCGGGACAGGTGAGAGGGACGGGCCAGATTGGATTCAGTACCATCTCTCTTCGCATGGGACAGGTCTGGCACATGCAGGTCAACACCACTACCATCACTTTTGGCACGGACCAATACTCCTGGACCCAGAGAAATCATGCAAAGTTTAATCATGACAGGTACAGTGTACTAGATCACCTCCCACACATACACACATCTACGCACACACATAAGCTCACTTACATACGCACACAAACATACACTCACATGTACGCACATGCACAGACAAACATGTATGCAAACAAACGCACGTGCACACACACAGACACACACGTATGCACACACATGCACGTACGCACACAAACATGTGCATGTACATACACACGCACACCCCCACACGTGCACACACACACTCGCACACACAAACGTACATGTGTACGCACACACACACACACACACACACACACACACACACACACACGTATGCACAAAGGCTGTGCTTCAATCCTGCAGTGTATGGATCCAGCACACTGGCAGAGAACTGGACATGCGTTGGGGAGAGGTGTCCATCAAAATCCTGCTCCACCATGAGGGAGGAGATTACTTCTTGTGGCCATACATCAGAGGAACTACTAGACGTTTTATGGGACTGATAGGTCAGTGAACCCTAACCTATGTGCTTCTACGAACCCCCACCTCCCCCAGTTTATGCTGGATACCCTCTCTACTACTCCCCAAGCCCATTCAGGCTATATACCCCCTCTACTCACCCCCTAACCTCTATTTAGACTGTAAACCTCTACTTGCCATAAATTTAAATATATATTGTAATTCACTGAATAATACATCTGAATAATATATAGATGCACACAACATATTTTCACAACATACCAAAACATTTTTGCTTAATATATTTTCTTGGTCATATCTAGCTACACTGCCTGGCCAAAAAAAAAGTCGCCCGTTGCACCCGTCATGCATAGTGCCCACTGTACAAGCCTCTGGAGGCAGTGTTATGATCTGGGGTTGCTTCAGTTGGTCAGGTCTAGGCTCAGCAACGTTATGCAGCAATAAAACTAAGTCAGCTGAGTACCTGAATGTACTGAATAACCAGGTTATCCCATCAATGGGCATATTCCAGGACGACAATGCCAAGATTCATCGGGCTCAAATTATGAAAGAGTGGTTCAGGGAGTATGAGGAATCATTTTCACACATGAATGAGTCCTGACCCTAACCTGACCCTGACCCTAACCCCATTGAAAGTCTTTGGGATGTGCTGGAGAAGACTTTACGGAGTGGTTCGACTCTCCCCTCGTCAATACAAGATCTCGGCCAAAAATGTATGCCACTCTGGACAGAAATAGATGTTGTGACGTTGCATAAGGTTGTCGAAACAATGCCACGACGAATGCACACTGTAATCAAAGCTAAACGTGGTCCAATGAAATATTAGCGTGTGCGACCTTTTTTTTGGCCAGGCAGTGTACTTCCCAATGAGACTAAAAAGGCAATAATTTGTATATTTCACGCAACAGTTTTTGTATTTCACATGTAAGTCAGTGCGATGTCTACAATATCATTGCCATGCATAGTTAAATGCTGAAAATATTATCAGAACTATTGTCCATTCCATTTCCTAAACAAATCACCAATTCCAATATATTGGATCTCTAGATGGTATAGAGATCCAATGGTAGTGGTGTATATACAGTATATAACCCGCTACCCCTTATTCAGGGTATATACCCCGGTATTAAACTCTGATCAAATCAGGCTTTGTTTCCCCTTTACTAACATCGTACACCCCCAAATCAGGCTGTATACCCCTTTATTAAACCCATACCCCCTAGTAGTAGCAGCCTTATTTGTTCTGCAGATGACGATTGCTACAATAACGTGTTTGTTCTGCAGGATTGCTTGAAGGTGGTCATGTGACAAAGCATAGAACGTCCACATCAGCTGATCTCCAAATCCAGGGACAAATGGTTCCAGCATCGAGGTCAGGTCACATGCTTCACCTACATGTTCTCAAACAGTGTGTGTGAGTGTGTGTGCAGTGTTTCCCACAGGTCTTAAATATACTTGTAGTGGTAGTCTGTGGGGGGGTTAATAGATTAAAATAAATACATTAAATATTTCACATATAATACCAGCTTGTCATCAAGGGTTTGATGTATGAAACAAGCCTCAAACCATCACCCTGCTGCTAGATATGCAGTAGATATGGATGGATCACTTTCAGGGTTGTTTCTCCTGACTCATTTTCCTATTGAGTTCTATGGAAAAATGAGTCAGGAGAAACAACCCTTCAAGTGATCCATCTATATCTACTGCATATCTGGCAGCAGAGTGATAGCTTGAGGCTTGTTTGATACCGCAGACCCTTGATTTAGCCAACTATGGGTTCCATACTATTCCTGTGTAATTTACAGCTTAATCTAGTCCCATCCCCCAATTCCCATAGAGATCCATTCAGGTTATAGTATCGTTTGTAAGAGTACCTGAAACATACATATTATTATATTTACATATTATCCATTTATACAGCTGGATATATACTGAAGCGATTCAGGTTAAGTACCTTGCTTAAGGGTACAACGGCAGTGACCTACCTGGGAATTGAACCTGTAACCTTTCGGTTACAAGGCCAGGTCCTTAACCATTATACTACACTGCCGCCTGCCCTGTATATCCTTTTATACCCAGTCATGATAGCATCACCTGTTTACCTGTGGAATGTTCAAAACAGGTGTTTTTAGAACTTCCCAGTCTTTTTTTTCTGCCCCTGTCCCAACTTTTTTGGAACGTGTTGCAGGTATGAAATTCGGAATTAGCGTATATTTACAAAAATCAATAAAGTTGAT
The DNA here is from genome assembly GCA_029718625.1 of Synaphobranchus kaupii. Classification (NCBI taxonomy): domain Eukaryota; kingdom Metazoa; phylum Chordata; class Actinopteri; order Anguilliformes; family Synaphobranchidae; genus Synaphobranchus; species Synaphobranchus kaupii. Next base: position 91,508,643 of record CM056380.1, read on the forward strand.
AAGTGGACGTCCCAGGGACGTACCATTTTAGTCATCTCAAAGTTATGATGTGACGTTCCCTCAGGATGTCCTAAAAACATTACTAGGATGTTATTAAAGTCCTAGGAAGGTCACAGCGTAATTATTATATGAAATAAATACGCTGTGAAATAAATAGGCCCTACGCCTTGAAATAAATACGAGTGGAAATAAATGACATGAAATAAATGAGAGACGTAAAATAATAAATAGACATTTATTTATTTCATTGCATATTTATTTATTTCATTGTTTATTTATTTATTTCATTTTGTCACATTTGCTCTTCCATAACCGAGGGAATCCACCCACTCCACAAATCTATTCATTTTAATATTAGATTAATTAATTTCCGAAGACGAATTACGAAATGGAGCGCTTGCGCGAACAAATTTCGTATTTATTTTTAAATGTTAGTAGGCTAAATTAGTTTTACATTTCCATTTTGTATTTGTAGGTGGGGTGGCGAACTCTGAAGGCGGAGCAACCAAATGTATTGAAGGGGAACACTGCTCTCTCTCTCTCTGCAGAGCATGTGCGATTCTGTACATACCCTTCCCTTCGCATGCAAGCAGAATCAACAGGGATGGGAGGGGTAGAGCGATGAGTGATTGTCCGCTAGTTAGTCAATGGAGGATGATGTAATTTTCTCGGACGGTTAAGAAAAATGGTAAAAATGGCTCTCCAATTACACTTGGGTGGCCTGCCAAAGTCAGTGGTGTGTGTGCGTGTGTGTTTCAGGAACTTTGTAATGACTGGTGTGTGTATTTTTGTGTTCCAGGGACACTGTTGTGGACTATAGAAACTTCTCCACGCCCACTGTGGACTGCTGGCTGTTCCAATACCAATCAGTCCTCCAGGCAAACCTGCCTCACCTAATGCTACCCGCTCTTTAGAGAACATTGCATTTATTGTCTTATAACTTGACAAACAAGACAAAAATGGAATTGTACCAGAAAAAAATGTGCTTTGAAATCAGCTGAAATAAATATTTCAAGTAGCTATTATGGTTGCAAAGTTTAATCCCAAAGATTTTTCCATTTGATGAGAGCAGACACACAGCACATACCACAGCTCCTGGTGTTGAATTAAAGGGATAGTTTTCAATCAATTTTTATTTGATATTATTTTACTTACCCCAAAATAGTATGTAAGGCTTCAGTGATGCTGTCCAGGTCTCACCGTTGTAGATTAAATTGGCTAAAACTGAATCGGAACAATGCTGACAATTACCATGTTGCCATTGGATTCAATTGCCACCCAGATAACTTTTGTTTAAATAACCGCCTAAATCCACTCAATTAAGGTTTAACAACAGCTTTACAAGTGTCTTTGTTGAAAACGGAAATGTACATAGGATTGCACAAAGACGATATTTTCACTGAAATTACTACAATTATGTCTTTCAGCCTCTGTCTGTTTAGATTATGAACATCCAGTAAGAGAACCGGTAAGTTTTAATATCACTCCGCGAGAACAGTTCAAGTGCTGGAATTATCGGAAATACGGGTTTCCGACATGGAAGTTGCACTTGAACAAACCTCCAAATCGTAATTACAAGTGGGAAAGTCGGAGATAATTAAAAAAATTTTATTTAATTTAATTTTTTCCACTTACTTTCTAGACCACCATGTTTGCTGATAGGCTAATTCCGATTTCGTAGCATGTGAATGCGTCAACCTCGTAATTACGATTTGCCCACTGGGAAATAAATTAGGAACTTCCGAGGAGCACTTAAAGGCAGAGCAGCGTGACAACAGTGACCAGCATGTGAACAAAGAAGCAGCTAGCGTTTGTTTTCTTAGCGAAATGTCTGATTATGAAGATGATGGGGTAGAATTTGTAGTTCAACCATTGTTCGAGCCGGAATATACTGATTTAGAATTAGAAGAAATGGATGCTGCACGCGCTGTTTCAGCTGCAGGACGAGAAAATGCTCCTCGACCCCAACCCGTGCCCAGAACGTCTGGGAACTGGTGGTGCAGTTGTGGTTTGTGCGAATCTATACCCACCAAAGTGGAATGTAGCTGCTGCAATGATTGGGAATTGCTGGCAACACGGCTGGAAAAGATGGGCAATCACCCAGATGACCCAAGGACCCAAAGATCAATTGGAAGAGACAGCCTGTTCCTCAGGGAGCAGACAGGTATCTCACAGTCGAGTAAGTTGTAGGCTAATAGGCTACTGTATAAGACTTGTTCCAACACTATGGTGCTTATTCATAAAACGTTACCACCATGTCAAATTTAGCACCTGTATTTTCAAACGTGACAAAATCCAGATTTGATTGTTTCTCACTCAGGATAATGAACATAGCCAGCATGAGTGCAGGGAGGATGAATTTGAGAACGTAGCCTACCTGTTTTATTACGTTTACAAAAAACATTGTAATCACCTTGGTAGTACACATTTTATAAATAACTCCTTATATATGATGTGTGCATTCACAGCGGTGTTATTAATTGTATAACTAAAGCCCGTCACCATTACAGCTGTTTGTAATTAGTACTGTACCTACTTAGTTATTCAAATACGTTTATTACAGAAGGTATGCCTTCGTAAACAATGTAGGATACCCTATACGATGGCCACACAGCCAATCATCCAAAACATTTCAAACGCAAAGCAAAATTAGTCATAACTCATATTATATAACTTCATTTAAATGTTCAAATCTACTATATCTATAGTTTGAGAGAATGAGAAGGCTTTATTCAATTGATGGGTTGGGATGCTGGTCCCAGGGTAATGTGATCTGATATGTGATCTTCAACTCCCAACAAAAATGTCACATACTGAAATTTTGCTCTGCATAATTGATTGTTGAAAGTTTACCAGTAGTATTCCTTCTTGTTGCATACCACAGCACATTATTTTACAACTAGTGTATCTCTACTATAGGCCTAGACATTTAGTTTTGCATATGAAACAATTGTATACCTTGCTGTGTAAGTCACAATAAAAAAAAAGACATTGCCTGAGGAGAGGCAATCAACAAGTCTTGCCATCCTGCATCGTCCTGGCCATCAGGGAAAGATACCATCTCCTACTGGACAATATGTGGGCTTCAAGGAAGCAGAATCAGACAACCTCATGTAGGGGGGTGCAGGGTGGGGAGGGAGATATCTGAAGACTACATTGATAAAAAAAAAAAAATTTAGTTTTCTTTGTAATATGTACAGTTGAAGTCGGACGTTTACATACACTTAGGTTGAAGTCATTAAAACTAATTTTTAACCACTCCACAGATTTCATGTTAGCAAACTATAGTGTTGGCAAGTCAGTTAGGCCATCTACTTTGTGCATGCCACAAGTCATTTTTCCAACAATTGTTTACAGACAGATTCTTTCACTTTTAATTCATTATATATCACAATTCCAGTGGGTCAGAAGGTTACATACACTTAGTTGGCTGTGCCTTTAAACAGCTTGGAAAATTCCAGAAAATGATGTCATGGCTTTAGAAACTTCTGATTGACGTTATTTGAGTCAATTGGAGGTGTACCTGTGGATGTATTTTAAGGCCTACCTTCAAACTCCGTGCCTCTTTGCTTGACATCATGGGAAAATCAAAAGAAATCAGCCAAGACCTCAGAAAGAAAATTGTGGACCTCTACAAGTCTGGTTCATCCTTGGGAGCAATTTCCAAACGCCTGAAGGTACCACGTTCGTCTGTACAAACAATAGTACGCAAATATAAACACCATGGGACCATGCAGCCACCATACCGCTCAGGAAGGAGACGCATTCTGTCTCCTAGAGATGAATGTGCTTTGGTGTGAAAAGTGCAAATCAATCCCAGAACAACAGCAAAGGACCTTGTGAAGATGCTGTAGGGAACAGGTACAGAAGTATCTATATCCACAGTAAAATGAGTCCTATATCGACGTAACCTGAAGGGCTGCTCAGCAAGGGAGCAGCCACTACTCCAAAACCGCCATAAAAAAGCCAGACTACAGTTTGCAACTGCACATGGGGACAAAGATCTTACTTTTTGGAGAAATGTCCACTGATCTGATGAAACAAAAATTGAACTGTTTGGCCATAATGACCATCATGTGAGGCTTGCAAGCCGAAGAACACCATCCCACCCGTGAAGCATGGGGGTGGCAGCATCATGTTGTGGGGGTGCTTTGCTGCAGGAGGGACTGGTGCACTTCATAAAATAGATGGCATCATGAGGAAGGAAAATTATGTGGATATATCGAAGCAACATCTCAAGACATCAGCCAGGAAGTTAAAGCTTGGTTGCAAATGGCTCTTCCAAATGGACAATGACCCAAAGCATACTTCCAAAGGTGTGGCAAAATGGCTTAAGGACAACAAAGTCAAGGTATTGGAGTGGCCATCACAAAGTCCTGACCTCAATCCAATCGAAAATTTGTGGGCAGAACTGAAAAGCGTGTGCGAGCAAGGAGGCCTACAAACCTGACTCAGTTACACCAGCTCTGTCAGGAGGAATGGGCCAAAATTCCAGCAACTTATTGTGAGAAGCTTGTGGAAGGATACCCGAAACGTTTGACCCAAGTTAAACAATTTAAAGGCAATGCTACCAAATACTAACAGATGTATGTAAACTTCTGACCCACTGGGAATGTGATGAAAGAAATAAAAGCTGAAATAAATCATTCTCTCTACTATTATTCTGATATTTCACATTCATAAAATAAAGTTGTGATCCTAACTGACCTAAGACAGGGAATGTTTACTAGGATTAAATGTCGGGAATTGTGAAAAACTGAGTTTAAATGGATTTGGCTAAGAGATGTATTTGAAAGATGTAACTTTAGACTTCAACTGTAAATAGTTGATCTTTCTTTGGTTGTATATATTTATTGCAGTATACAGTGTCTAACTGACTAACTGACTGTCTCAAGTAGAATCTTTTATAGACAGAAAGGTTGTAACAAACCTTTATTTAAAAGAAAAATAAAACAATATACTGTATTTCTCCGCTGCTTGTGATATTCTACACTCTACATGTATTCTTGAGTAAACAGACATTGGGCAATTATGTTTTGTACTGTGATTTAAGAGCAGCTATGACCTCCTTGTCTGGCTTTGGCACAGGAGCAATATTTGGAAGTAGGGTTGTAGTGTTGCATCTGGGCACTCTGTAGAGGATAGTTGTGTCCCGTCACATTGATATTGCACAGTCAACAAGTTCTTCCCTGAAATTCTGCGTGGTAGGAACAAATATTTTCCTTGCAACCCATTGCTTGGACTGCTTCAGGAAGATAACGTTGAACCGTGAGGTGCCTGCAAGATTGAAGCACAAATGTCAGTTACCTTAAATATAATTATTTGCAGTGTAGTAGGTAGTGTTGTGTGTGACAAACCATAAGTTCTAATGAACACATAGCTAATAACATAATATTTCTTCAGTATTATGTTGGTTGTTCTATAAAAGTGCCAAACAATTTATCTTTTTGATTGGATAGGATAGTTTATCTCAATATTTATCATCAGCTGTCCATCACTGGCAATTTATTTTGTGCTTCCATGGTTTCATCATGCTTATAATGACGGCGTTTCTCTGTGTATTTGAGCATTGTATTGTGGTAGACTTCCAGCTCACCTATTGATGTAGAAATGTATAATGTGTATTTGCCATGCTTGGAAAAGTGATGCATGACTCATCTATATGGTTTACGAAGTGTTTGCACCTGTGCAGTTTTTGCAGCAGTTTTTCCCCCTTACCTCTATATCAGATACAACATGTGTAGATGTTGATGGCCCTGGATCTGAACTGAGTCTGCTGCAGCCCCTGTAAAAAAATATGTAATTTGCTTCAGTGGTAAGCCAAAAATGCTTTGTGAAAGACAAACCAGAGGAAAGCACAGATTGAACAAGAAAGTTGTTTACTGTCGTTGCCTGCTATAGCATAGCGTATTTGTGTAAGGTATGTTTTGGCCCTTATCCATCTAATGTTAGTAAGCAGCTAACTCAATGGCTAGCAAATGCAAAATGGCTAGCTACCTATCAACCGATAGCTGAATAATAGCCCATTTACCTGTAGTGGGGCATCAGATTCCACCCGAGTCCATGGGAAGATAGACGGAACAGCTCCTTCTCTCAGAAACTTCCTACTTAGTCCTTGAATAAAATCTTCTGGGAGAAAATGATTATCACACAACCTTGTATCACATTTACGAAGGGCATGTAAAGGTGCGTTTGCATCCCGGTAACGCATTGAAGCCAAGACATGTCCAACTCTCTGTTGGGCAGCCGATGAAACAATATGTTTCCGTCATTAGATAATTTTAGGAAGCATATGGCACATGTGTGCATATTGTAGGAATAGAGGAAGACAACGAGGAGAAATGTTTGTTAGCTAGGTAGCAACGTCGTGGCGGGCTGCCTGCCGTGCTTCTTGTTTTCTTATTCTATGGCAAGCTTGATTATGAAGTGAAACCCCCCCCACTCCCATCTCACGTGAGCTACCGGAAGCACAGAGAGCAGAGTCATTGCATTACCTTAATTTCACTTGCCAGACACTTTTATCCAAAGCGAATAGTCGCAATAGGAGCTTTTTCTTCGCCTAATGTCTCCCCATGTCCTGATTTGTTACGTTATTGTGTTGTTTGTATGCTGTTTTAACATTTTATTGACCAATCCATGACAGTTTGCGACACTCCCTAGTCACTGCGCGTCACTAGTATCTCATGTGCATATGCTGTGTTCAAATGATCTCGGAAGTCCGAATATTTCCGACTTCCAAGAAGAAAAAACTATTTGAATGTGACGATATTTTTTTTCTTCTCGGAAGTCAGAAATATTTGGACGGCCCATTAGCCTAGTGGATGAACCGGACCCAGCCAGGACTTAATAATATAAGTATGCCGTTACTTAATGCCAAAAGTCAGAGCACGCAATAAATTAATTTGAGAGCAGAATTCCCCCTGCTCACTTACGGATTTGCTCTTCTAGCACTCAAAAGTTAGTCCGCGCACTCAGATTTGCCCTGCTCGCTTACGGATTATATTAAACTACATCCTCTCGGTTACGGATCTTTTTCAGATGCAACATTACTGCCAAAAGTCCAGCCAATAAGAATTAGCTGGAAAAGAACTTGCCAAAATCTAACTGGCATTCTTTTTTTGACCAATCCAATCTTTGTTGAGTCTTGGTAAGAAAACTATCTGGGCAAGATATCGGGAGAATAATTATCATTTGTTGAGACGTCTCCACGTGGGGTCTGCATGACCGACCCTCAGCAGCGACATAAGGTTCATTCATTTCTCATTTTCGCCACTGATATGATGTCTAAGCATTTCCTTTTAATAAAAAAAGAGGTAGGAGATGGGATGGGATTAATCTTAATGTTACCTACTTCCTGGCTAGGGACCAAGATGTCCAGTAGCTAGCCTGTATCTAAAATTAAATGTTTATTCAATCAAAAGTTATAACTTGTCTAGCCTATCTATTTAATGTCACATAATTGGCCATTTGTTATTTCAGAAGATATAGCTCGTTTTGGTAAATCTGTGGCATATAAGGGTCCCCCTGCTCCCTACAGCGCAATCTCTGGCTCCAACTTGGCAGTACATCTGCGGTTTCAAAATGGTTTTCACAAGCCCATGGAAAGTCGATGGGTGACGTCACAGTCACTTTGTCCATATTTTTCTATGATACTACCCCTTAAACTGATGCACTGTCCCTTTAAGACTGTGACACTACCCCATTGAAACTGGCACACTTTCCCTTTAATATAATCCTGTAAATTTGCCTTATTGACAATACCACATATAGTTATACTATTAGTAAAGCAATCCCTTCTATAATATGTAAATCAACAATAATATGAACTACATAATGCACACTAATGCTTATACTTTCTCTCTGTCTTCAACAATGTTCCCACACTGTATTCACTGACTCAAATTCAATTCAAATTCCAACATGCTTTGCTGAAATGACCACACATAGGTACAGTATTGCCAAAGCAATCATTTACATAAAATGCAAATCAACAGTAACAGCTTTATTTTAAGAACATTTAAACAATGGATTGAGGGAAAAAACAAAGTATATTTTAAATAATAATAATTTCAATCTTTTAGTGGTTTGCTACACACCCTGGCTATAGCACAGCGTTGCCTATTGGGAAGCAAGAGGCGCTGTGTGTTGCATATTGATATTTTCTCCCTTTGACTTAATTGTTGATAGCTTTTTTGACATAATACAGATGTCTTGGATGACAAAAAAAATTTCAGTGATATTTGCAAAAAATGTTTATTTTATTTTATTTTTATTGAATGCCCCTTGTAGTATAGGTTTCAGCATAGTAGAATATATAGTTATTGAGATTAAGACCAGGGATCCTACAGGTAGGGTTGCAAAGGGAAGGAATTTTCCAGGTAACTTTTGGTAATATTCAGAAATTTTCCAGGGTAAATCACTCACTGTAACAATCTATAAGCTATAAAACACAAAACGTTGAATAAAACAATAAACAAAGAAAATGTTCTGAACAGGCCCAGGTCCTTTCTGGAGAGCAGGTTTCTGTGACATATGGTAACATCAGTGCCATTGCACAGCACCTCAATCTAGAAAGCTTGGGTAAATTTTCCTGCAAGGAATGGCTGTGTAGTGCTGATGCCATCTGAGAGGCAGCCAAACACATCAAGACATCAACCTGGTGGAAGGCACTCTAAGTCTGAAGCCATGTCACCTGTTGCTTCTTATCCAGATTATTATCCAGATCCCTCCAACATCAGCTTCATTACAGCAGAACTGGTGCCTATTTGGTGGAACATACAGCAGAGTGTACAACAGGCTGACAAATGAAAGAGTTGAGAAGCTGGTGGCTATTCAGTCAATTTTTAAATTCTTTGAGCCCATCAAAGATGACACCCCACAAATTGATTTGATTTAATTGATTGTCCAAAGTCTTTTATGAAGCTAGCTGTGGTTGAGATAAATAATTAACCTAGGTCAAGCAAGTCAAGTTACAATTTTTGTTTACCCTTACTTTAGTCAAAATATTGTTATTCCTCATAGGAATAACTTAATCTTTTGACTAAAATAAGGTTAAATAACACCTATCTAATTTTCTGTCTTAGATGGAAGGAACTTACTAAGTTATATTTTTGCATTTATATAAGTTTTTTTAAAGGGGAATACCACCCATTTTCAGCATTGAAGTGGTGAATATTTGGTTGAAGTGGTGAATAAAGTGGTTCCTTGCAGAGCGGTATGCAGCCATCATAGTACTGTCGATGGTGATGGAGAGGTCTTGTAGTGGGGAGGTCTTGTATGGCATGAGCAGCTCTGTCTTGTCAAGGTTGAGCTTCAGGTGATGGGTAGCCATCCACATAGAGATGTCAGCCAGGCATGCAGATATCATCTCCTTAACCTGTGTGGTAGAGGGAGGGAAAGAGAGGAACAGTGGAGTGTTATCGGCATAACTATGGTATGATAAGCCATGTGAATTAATGACTGAACCAAGAGACTTAGGATAAATGGAGAACAACAGAGGACCCAGTACAGATCCCTGTGGGATTCCTGTAAAAAGGGGATGAGGTGCAGAGACAGAACCCTTCCATGAGACTTGGTAGGATCTATCTGTGAGATAGGATTCAAACTAAGAGAGGGCAGTCCCAGAAAACCAATCTCAGCGAGTGTGGAGATCACAAGTTCATGGTTGACCATGTCGAACACTGCAGACAGGTCAAGGAGAATCAGGACAGAAGAGAGGGAGGAGGCTCTAGCAGTGGGAGTACCTCCGTCACAGCTAGGAGAGCAGTTTCAGTTGAATGCCCAGTTCTGAAGCTGGACTGTTGAGGGTTGAGCAGGTTGTTCTGGTGGAGATAAATGGATAGTTGGTTAAGGACAGCTGATTCAAGAGTTTTTAACAGGAAGGGCAAGAGGGACACAGAACGAAAGTTCCAACTTCCTGACATCAGAGGGGTCCAAGCTAGGTTTCTAAAGGAGTGGGGTAACATGGGCAGCAGGAACATGGCCACAGGTTAGGGAGGTGTTGATAATGGAGGATAGATATGGAAGGAGCTCACCGGATAAGCAACATAAGCATATTTGTATATGTTGGTATTATTGTTTTGTGATGGTGTGCACTGTATGCATTTGTATACATTTGTATATTGCTGAGCTTCCTGTAAGCATTGTGCCAAGCAAATTTCCATGATGGCAATAAAGGAAAATCAAACTATCTCTTGGGTCCTGTAGTTCAAAATTTTTAATCTCTATCCAATTGGATCAGATTTGGATTTTGGTTAGTTCAAAACCAAAAAAGAGGATTGAGATCACTATAGCCTACTGTTAATACTTTAACATGTAATGTATCTCTTTGTTGCACTATAAACTGCACAAGCACTTACCATGTTGGTAGGTTATACTACAAAGCATGATATCCGATCGGATCAGGAAATTAAATGAAGACCCTGGTGCTAAAAATACTGAAATCACAAAATGTCTATTTTGAGAAAATCAAATCCGAAAATATCATTGATCGATAAAATCAGCCATTAAAGGTTTTGCTGTTTTTATGCATTGCTTAGGCACCTTTTCTATTAACAATATTTATAGGGTGGACTTAGCTAAACAAGTACAACCCGTTTCTATGCTCAACTTGAATTGTCTAAAAATGTGACTTCAGTACTTTTAGCACCAGGGTCTTCAAATCAAATCCAGCTATTAATCTGGATCAAATCTTCAAAATGGGTAGTTCCAAACAAAAACATAGGTTTGGGATCAGTTTGATCCAAAAGCCAGGAATACCTTGATTCAACTGGAGGGGTGGATTTAGAGTGGATTACCAGAGCAAAATGTACTATACAATTAATTTAAAAATATGTTTCAATATAAATAAAATGGTAAAGTTTGTAAATTGAAATAATACATCTTTTGTAGCCTTTATGGTTGATAAATTTCCATAAATGTTTTTTTGTCACATTTGCAGTGGCCTCTTGCCTATCTCTCAGAACAGTGTATTCAACCAAAATAATGAGTTTGTGATCATAAAATGATCTCAACAAAAAATGTCAATCAAAAATGTAATTTTGATTAATCAAAATAAGCGCTGCCCTTTTAGTGGATGTTTGCTCCTCCCCGTCTTGATTGCGGAGCTTCTCTCAGCATCACACCTGTGTGTGGTTACCTTGGAGCTATTTAAGCCCATGTTTTCCTCCGTTCTGGGCTTTGATATTAATTTGTATTGTCTGGCATTATTTGCCCTATTTTGTGTGTGGTATTATTTTGCCATTTGATTGCTTAGCCGATTAGGTCTAGGTTTTTTAGGAGTCCATTTTTGCTCCAGAGTGTTTTATTGGAGTAATGCGGGACTTGCCTTTGTGGATATATTAGGACTTTTCCCCCCTGGCTCTTTTCTGTCTCCGCTTCCTGGTCTTTCCTTTCTTCCGTTGCCTAGACCCTTTTGCCTTTTCTGTCTCTTCCTCCTCTCTCTGTCTGCTTTCTTCCGTGAAAGCGAGAGGAGTCTTTGTTTGTTTGTGGGTGTATTTGTATAGTCATTTCTTACTAAGAGACCGGGCGTTTTTATTGTACTGACAGGTAGAGCTTTATTTATTCTGAGAGGCAGGGCGTGTATTTTCTATTGAGCTCGTGTTAGTCTTTTAGCCGGTAAATGTCCGGTGCACCTGTCCTGTTCGTCTTTTGGTGCCTGTCTCCGTGCATGGAGCTTTGGCGATTTTGTTCAGAACTGTAGTTCTGTTTCGTCATTCGGTGCATGTCTTCCTATAGGGAAGACTGGGCGATGTTGTGGACATGTTTGTGTGTGACTGCGAGTCTCTGAAAGTAGCCTTGGAATGTTAGCTCTCTGTTCCTTTCGCCTCGTTACATTCCCCTTTACTGAGAGGCTAGGGCGTGTATTTTCTACTACTTGAGTTAGTCATTTTGCTAGTAAAGGTATAGGACAGCGGTTTACCGGCGGCTCGCCTGTAAAATGTTTCTCTCTCCTGGGAGATCGGGCATTTACCCCCCTTTATGTTTTCTGCGTGTGACTACGAGCTTATGGAAGTAGCCGTGGAACGTTGGATCTCTGTTCCTGTCGCCTCGTTACATTCCTCTTTACGGAGAGGCAGGGCGTTTATTTTCTACTAATCTCGCGTTAGTCTTTTAGCCGGTAAATGTCCGGTGCAGCCTGTCCTGTTCGTTCCTTTCGGTGCCTGTCTCCGTACATGGTGCTTTTGGCGATTTTGTTCGGAACTGTAGTTCTGTTTCGTCCTTCGGTACATGTCTTCCTATAGGGAAGACTGGGCGATGTTGTGGACATGTTTGTGTGTGACTGCGAGTCTGAGAGTAGCCTTGGAACGTTAGATCTCTGTTCCTTTCGCCTCCTCGTATACTATCTCGTATTATTTTGCAGGGTTTGTTGGCTGTGTGTTTTATTTGTACCATTTATGCTACTCGCCTATTCTAACGCCTCATTACTGACGCAGGGCATTTATTATTGCTGGCTCTTTAGTTACTTAGCTCGTAGAGGTATGGGACCGCAGATCTCTGCTCTATTCGCCTGTAAAATGTTTCTCTCTCCTGGGAGATCGGGCGTTCACGCTTTTACTGAGTTACTTAGCTCGTAGAAGTATAGGGTAGCAGTTCTTTGTTCCATTCGCCTTGTTTGGTTTTCTTACTGAGAAACCTGGCGTTTGCGCTTCTACTCATTTGCGTGTTACAGTGAGCCGGTTAGTAGCTTTGGTACGTGTGTTCCCTGTCTTGTCTCCTTCCCTTAATTACGGGGTTTCCCGTCCTAGTGGCCTAGTGCTTAATGAATCCCCCTTGCTGCGTTTGGCCCCTCCCACCTCACACGTCACGCCACCATTACAGACTTTGGATTCAGCTCCTCAAAGCACGCCATGATGAGGCTGCTGCTCTGCAGCTGCCTTTTAATGAAGAGGATCCATGACCTTTTTGTTGTTACCCTATTAGGGCAGGATTCAGAGATGGCCAACTTAAGCCTTGCGTTTAAGTGCGTCTTCTGCACGGCTTTTACACGAGGTGATCTACGCCGTATTCTAACTCAAGACCAATATTATGTTCAAATAACATGCACTCATTCTAATATCCATTTATTCGAAAGATGCTATATTTTTGATTACAATTAAATTATTTTAAGCGTTAAGTGTTATGTACTTGGAAAATATAATTAATCATTATATCCTTAATAAATAGCTCTAAATTGTTATACTGTCTGTCTTCCTTATGTTGTTCTTCATATCCAATAGATGGAAATAGGTAGGATTAAAGCACTGATATTCAGGATCTGGTAATCTTAAAAATTCTGAATCTAGTTCAGGGTGATCCTATCCTAAATTGCTTTATCGGGACAAAAGTTGGCTGATCCTGGATTACAAAATATGGGATTTCTAAATCTGATCCGATCGGATAGGGATTAAAAGTTTTGAACCACTGATTAAATATGATATGTTTGGAAATATGATATAAGTTTGGTTTACTTAACATTATATTGAAACCGGCATTTGGTCTTCCAACATGGCGTTTGGTGTAAACAAGTGGGCATGTCTGATCAAATTGTGACATGGGCGACAGGCCTATTGGCCAGTGACAGTGGTTAACCAGCCAGTGAATAGAGCCTTCTTCTTCTTCTGCGTTTGGGTAGGATCTTCTTTTTCCACATCCCCAGGCTCGGGGCCGAGGGGCTATCCTTTTACCACCCCGAGCCTAGGGGGGGTTCACCCGGACTATATTTCGGGGCACACCTCCAGTAGCCACGTCACCGTGTCGTCATCCAGAACCGACAGACCATGCATCCCATTGGTGACGTGGCTACTGGAGGTGTGCCCCGAAATATAGTCCGGGTGAACCCCCCCTAGGCTCGGGGTGGTAAAAGGATAGCCCCTCGGCCCCGAGCCTGGGGATGTGGAAAAAGAAGATCCTACCCAAACGCAGAAGAAGAAGAAGGCTTAGTCCAGGATGACATGGTCTGCGGTTTGTTCCTCTGCGCCACACTCGCAGGCTGCGCAAGAAGCCAAGCCCCATCTGTGCATCGATGAGCGGAAGCGCCCAACGCCGGTCCGGAGGCGGTTAAGCCTCACCCATGCCAGTCTAGGCAGGTCCACCCCAATAGGGGGAAAACCGACGTCTGGGATGAAGTCACGGAGTCTAGAGGTGTTCTCCTCCCACTCCGTGCTCCAGATGTAATCCGCCCACCGTGCCGCACTGATGTTAAGATCACTGCATTGCTGCAGGAATTCCTGTGCGGCAGGCACAAATGGGTGTCTCGACTTAAGTCGCCGGGGAGGCTCAGCATTTACAGCGAGCCTTTCGTGGAGCAGATGGTTTGGCTCCACGGCCCGGCGCGCGAGACGTGCTGTGGCTCCCGCGCGGCGAAGCCCAGTGGGCTGGATGCCTGCAAGAATGGGAAGATTGTCCACAGGAGTGGGACGCAGGCATCCTGTCACGATGCGCAAGGCTTCGTTGATGGGCGTATCGATGAGGCGGGTGTGGCACTGCGACACCATACCGGTGCGCAGTACTCACTAGTCGAGTAAACAAGGGCCAGGGCTGCCGTACGCAATGTTCTTGCGTCGGCGGCCCAGCCTGACCCGACTAGTCGCCTCATCAATGCCACACGAGATGTTAACTTCTTGCGCAGTGACTAAAGGTGTCGGCGAAACGTGAGCGACCTGTCCAATGTCACGCCGAGGTAAGTTGGCTCAGCGCAGCATGGCAGGGGTGTTCCGCCAATATATATTCGGAGCTCACGTTTAGCCTCCCTGTTGTTAAGATGGAAGGCCGCCGACACTGTCTTTGCCTCGCTGAGCTTCAACCTCCATTTCCAGAGGTATGCCACTAGTGTCTGCATGTCCTGGCTCAAAGTCCCCTCCAATGACTGCCAGTCTCCAGCGGAGTACACCAACGCGAGGTCATCCGCATAGGCATACTTCCGCGAGACTGTATCAGGCAAGTCATAAGTGTAGATATTATAGAGGAGGGGGGCCAGGACAGATCCCTGGGGGACGCCGTTCTTGACCAAATAGAGCCTGGGAAGGTGGAACTCCAAATATGGGCATAAACGTCACAGCAAAGGTGACCTTACTCCCCTGCGCTTTCAGTGGATGAAGAATGCGGTAGGGAGAGAAAATTGCTACAAAAGTAAATCGAGATGGTTTACAATAGCATAGGACTATATTTTATGCTGTATTCATTTCAACCAGCCTCTCTAGGGGGTGTGGCAAAGCATACACATCTGGTACATCACAGCCCAGCCACTCAAGGAGCTTTCCTGCTCTTTTTCTCAGACACAGAGAAGAGTAGGAATGTGTTCTATGGACCTTAAAACAACCAGGGGGGTATAGTTTTCACCATTTCAAAGCTGAAAATGGGTGGTATTCCCCTTTAATATGCTTTTTTTTAAACAAACGTTTGCATCATGTTGTAGAATATCTGTCATTCTACCCTGTAACCCTGCTGAAAAATAAAATGCAGAACTGTCTGTGGCACAGTTAGCACATTATAGCAACACATTGTTCTGTACGTGTTTTTTCTACTTGTTACACAATGCCCTGAAGGTGGGAGGAGGCTCTATACAGAGAGAGAGAGAGAAAGAGAAAGCGACAAACATGAAAAACATGTTTTCCAAAAGAGCGAATATCCTCCTGATATTTTGTGATGCACAATCAGACAACTCAGCCAAATTTTGTCCCGATAAAGCAATTCAGGATAGGACCACCCTGATCCAGATTCAGACTTTTCAAGATGACCGGATCCTGAATAACAATGCTTTGCACAATGTGTCACACCCACCTAGGTGGAGCAGCCACATTGCAGAACACTCCCACAAATATCTGAGGGTGAGAGGGAAGGGATTAATTAGACATACTTTTATACGATTTATGAAAAATATTGTTAACAGCATAAATTTCCAAAATGACCTCTAAATTCCTCAAAAATAAATTTTCCCAGAACTTTACAACTCTCAGTGCAGAAACATGAATTTGCGGGTTTCAGGAGGATATTCACTCTTTTGGAAAACATGTTTTTCATGTTTGTCCCTTTCTCTTTCTCTCTCTCTCCTCCCACCTTTTGGGCATTGTGTAACAAGTAGAAAAAACACATACAGAACAATGTGTTGTAATGTGCTAACTGTGCAACAGACAGTTCTGCATTTTATTTGTCAGCAGGCTCCTAGTTAATGACAGGGTGGAATGACAGATATTCTACAGACCAGTCTAACCGGCCGTTAGATAAGGAAGTGTGTGTTCCTGGGAACCAATCCTCTCACATTCCTTATGTCACATAACTCAACAATACACTTTCAGTACTCTTTCACATTTAGTCACGCTCATGGGAATGTGGCCGTGCATCACTCTCGCACAAGTTACTGTCAAGAGAGGACCCTGCTCACAATAAATCAATCTGTAGTTATAATGGCTTTTTCTTGGTGGATCCTCACATTCGATTAAAAACAATTAAATTCCAAGCCATATCAGATACGCAGAGGTCAAATGGCACTTTTAAATCGGGTGTTAAGACTTTCCTGTATTTGTGTTCTTACACTCTATCTCGCTCATGCGCACACACACTCACTCACTTACTCTGTGCAGGTTGAGTGAGCTAGCACTAGGACCTGGGAAAAAAAGAGGTTTTGTTTTGTACTTTGGACTCAAGACCAGTTCAGTGACCTGTTTCTAGGGCTATCGTCTTTCACTGACTATGGTTAAACAAGGAACAATACAAAGGAATTTTTTCAATCATTTGTACGATTAAAAAGATCCCCACTTCATTTTTTATAAATAAAATTGATTTTCAGAGGAGAGGCATGAATGTGGAACTATGAGGTAAGAGTATGTATTATTATGGTTCTAAAAATGATAATCAACTGTAAATACTTCCTATTCATTACCACATTCTGCCATATCAAATCATGGTTATAATCATTAAGCAAACATTTGAATTAGGACAGCACTTTCATTTGCTAGTGTAGTTAAACTATAGCTTCTGTGTTCCAGGAAACAGCCATGAAATCAGTTAATCACCCCTGCTACTAGCTAGAGCGAGTTAAATGTTGAAGCAACAAACTCTTTTTAAAACATTTCTTTTCCAAAGATAGGGAACGGAGAAAAGGCTAAAGTTTTGCGAGGGAACGCAAAACAACCTAAAATAATCTCCCCATGTCACCTTAGGGGCTCCGTATTAAAATTCTTCTCATAAGACATAGCCTACTTTTTTTGTAATCAAGTTTAAATGAAAAGTTAAAAAATATATATCACAGAAATCTTGGTATGGATTTACAAAATTTACATTTGTGTATATAAAACTTTGCCATGAGAATCATAATATTTAGAAGAAAGTCTAAAGATTTTTGTAAAAAAAAAAAAAAATTTGTAAAAAATGAGTTTTTGTTTAAGCTTAAAATGTAATTGCTGTTGTTAGAGAAATAAACACAAAAGTAATTCCAAAAATCTTGGATGTGTTTGCATTAGCATATAAGTAAAAAGTAAATTTCCAAACACTATAAGTACGACAAGAAATCCCAAAACACTACAATACAGTACTATACAAGAAAGCACTAAAAGGAAAATGTAATTAACCTAAAATTATTGTAAATGTGTTTTAACCCGATTGAAAGTGAGGGGAAAGGGACATTACATCCTTCACAGTGCTTTATGGGATGAGTAGTTCATTCCCTCTTAAAAAAAACATGAAAGACACAGTCTTGTACCTTTGCTTTCCAAAGATTTTTTTTCTCTGAATCAACTTTTATAATGTCATGATTCATCTCGTAGCTGGGTGGTTTGGTTCAAAACTTAAAACTCTTTAGCTAGGGATTTGCAGAAATGTCTACGGAGAAAATCAATGGAAAGTTTAATTCCGGAACCAGGGCCGCTGAAAAAGTGGGCGGTCACGTTTCAGCTCTATTGGATACAGTGCTATCACATGACTGTGCACTTTAGAGCGCACCCATTGATTTGCTTGATTAACATTAAATATTAACGCAAAATATGCACCAAATTCAAATGTATATTTTTGTTATTCTTCAGGGATAGCCTACATCTTAAAAGAGATGTGCAGTGCACCTAATACATCCAATTGTTTGGACCAAACATCCATAAGCTTATTAACGCTTACGTCACGCTTGCTACACTCCTTCCAGGAACACACACTCTGGCTGCGTCCCAATATTCTCCACTCCCCGACTACCACTCCTCTCCTACCCGGAAATATGCAAAACTGCCTGAAGGTTTTGAGTACAAGTATTTGCATGTACAGTATCCAATGTACATGACATTGCGGTTTGCGTCGAGACATTAATTAATATGTAAGCATTAATACGTTGTATGTACAGTATACACTGTAGCTATACTTGACATTGCGGTTTTGCGTCGAGACATCAATCTATTTGTAATTATTTGTAAGTAATATGTAGCCAAATCAGCAGCATTAGATTATGACACAAAGATCGGTTTCCGGGGCACGGAGGAGAGGAGGTAATAGTGGTGGAAAGGAGGGTGCATTTTTCGAGTAGTGGGATGCACCCTCTGGCTGAATCCGTTCTCTAGACTCGCAGACTCAAATGCGCGTTCTCGTTAAGTCTTTGAGTAGGGCTATCCCATTGTGGAAACGCTGACTTTTCGCACCCTCTACTCGCACTTTTTGCAAGTCCGCATCAATGCAGATTTACCAGTTTCGGAAATACGCCATTAAAGTCTGCAAGTCCACAGTCCACGAGGGCTCAGTTTGGGATTCAGCCTCTCTCTCCCTCCATCCCTGCGCTCGCGTGTGCGTGCTTGGTGTTCTGAGCACTGAGGTTTTCCGGACACTCCTAAATAATGAAATATCTGCTTTCACACACAGAAAAGCGGAACAAGTCGAGTCAGATGACAACCGTGATGCGGTGGTGGCACTGGTGTTGCGAACTTGTTATTTTAATTTCACATTTTACCCCTGTAGGTAATTGTGTTGTTAGTGGCATTGGTCCTTACTCTGCCAGAGGTTTTTGTTCCCATAGGTAACCTTTAGGCAATCCTGTTTGCCAAGCCGGACGTTTTGGAAATTTCGTGTAATGATTCAGGATGTTGGAAGCCGGCCAATACATTGTCCAAATCATTGACTGGAATTTAACAGTGGCCCCAGGAAAATGAAGCTGCTCGAAGCACGGGCGTGGAATTAAACAGATTTTCCCCCGTTAGCGATGGTGAGCGTCTCAGTTGTTACAGGTTTCTTCATTGGGAAAAGTAACTTTGCAACGGCATAGAATTACCGACGATAATTGGATACAGAGCGGCGCGTGCCTTCCTTTACAGACAGACGGGCGGGTGGGATCAATGACACTTTTGCGCAGCCAGCTGGCGATGGGCCTGGTCTACCTGTCCTGGAATCTGTGTGCTTCTGCTGCTGTCTTGGAAAAAATCGAGTTGGATGATCAAATGCGTGTCACCTGCGATCAGGTAGATTTGTGTGTTTTATGTACAGGTATGTGTGTGTTTTACGTGAACGTGTGTTTGAGTTTATTTGTGTGTATTTGTGTTTCAATGTGCAGATGAGTGTAAGAGTGTGTTTGTTTGTAGTAGTATTATATAGTTTATTGTTTTAAGCTTTGTGCTTTATCTCTGCAGGGTCTGACTGACTGCAGAGTAAAAGGTGAGACAAGAAATTGAGGTGGGAGGCTAAAGCAGGTGGGGCTTAGTTAGACACAGGTGTATGATTGAGTCAACGCACAAGGTGATCTGTTGCGAACAGCAAAAATAGTTAAAATTAAGTTACACATCAACAATGGTGGTGTACACATGTTCTATATCTATGGGTGTACATTTAACACCCTATGGTAAATTAGTGTTAAATTTACACTGACATTTTTGCTGTGTAGCATTCTCTTGTAGAATTCTGAAATACTAATATATTGTCTATGTTAGGGTCCTGTGTTATTGTGTATTATTTTCTGTTACTTTATTATTTTTCATATTTATTCCCATAGCCCTGGTTCCTGTACTATTTACATTTCCCTCTGATCCCCTCTGTCTGTGTGCTGTGTTCCGAGTTGTCACTCCCCTGTATCGTGCTGGCACTATTCGGGTGATTTCGGAAGTATTCGGGATTTCTGCCTTCCTTCGTGTCTCGTATTCTTTCTTCAGTCTTTTTGTATTAAACTGTAGATAATACTAACAATTACTTATTGCACTTGTGGTTATCTAGTTTGGATTACACTTACTAAATCTACTAATGTATATGTGTTACTAAACTAAACTAACCCCCGTATTTGAGTTATTTACTAATTGATACTAACATATCTTCTACGCTTTAACATTCCATTCTCGTGTGCTTTACCTGACTCCTGCTGCCTTCGCATATTGACTGCACCTGTCTCTAGCCTGTAACTCCGCCTACCAATCTGAGCACGAGTCTGCCTCTGATCCAGGCTATGTTGTCTTCAATGTGTTTTCGTGAATCCGGTCCACGTCTTTGTTACTTCCCCATTATTGTATTATCTATTCCCATTGTTATCACCTTTGTCTTGTTTGTAACCTCGCCCTCTCTCACACCTGTACCTCCTTGTCTTATCCTTCCCCAGTGTTTATATACCCTCAGTGTGCAGTCATTTGTTGTCAGAACGTTGATCAATTTCATTGTGCCGATTATTTGTAAGCCTTTGTTATTTGAGATTCCTGAGACACCCTTTCGTATGACTTTGAGCCTGCCTTTTCCTTCTGTTTTGTTTGCTGTGTTTTTCTGTTTTTTTGACTCTTGCTACGTTTTTTGACTATTCTTTTGGATTTAGATTTTGTACTGTCTCTATCTCTGATTACCTGGCTTCTGAACTCAGACTGAATAAACAACGTTTTTTGCCTGCTACCTGTGGTCTGCGTTTGGGTCCTTATCAGAACTTAACACTTTACATGCGGTGACCAGACATCCCTTTTTTCCTGGGACAGCTGATATGAGGACATCAGGTCACCTTTTAAAATTTAAACTCGGCTCACTTAATGCAAAGCTTTGAACATTTTATTATGGCTTTACAAGCCCCACCTAAGCTGAAAACTACATCCTCAAAATAATTTACTAATTTAAGCACTACATTTCTACATTTCCCTCTTGATGTTGAACCTTATGTTATAGGTTTATGTTATGTACTTCACAGTACATTATGTATTAAAGGCATGCTGAACTTTGTTAGAACATAATGTTGTATATACAGTGGCCCCGATATGAGTCGTAATATTCAAGCTCACCTCCACCTCTAGTGGTCAGCAACTGGCCAATGGAGAATGGTGTTTTTTCTCTCTCCATTCACTCCCATTGCATGGCGAAAGAGGTCTCAAAAGCACACTTTTAGCATGAATTCATGCAAACAACACAGATTATGCCGATATACCAAATCACGATATCCGGACCCATACGTTTGAAACTTTTGAACCAATTTTTGATTGATTTGATTTTTAAGAACTATTTTCTGAGAACTGCTGCTAGCTTCTTTGCTGCTTGGTTTATTTACTTACGCACGCTTCAGGAAGTGAGTGGGACCGTGATAAGCTAATAACCGGATATGCATCCAAACCTTTGTTTGGAAAAAGTGTAAAATATCATGAATTGAGCTTTTTTTCTTTTCAAACATATTTTTCCAGATGTCTTGATTTTGTATATCGACATAATCTGTGTGGTTTGCATGAATTTGTGTGTTTTTGAGACCTCTTTTGCCATGCAATGGGAGTGAATGGAGAGAGAAAAAACATCATTCTTTGTTGGCCAGTTGCTGACTACTGGAGCAAGTCATGAAAGTGAGTTTGAATATTATGACTCATATCGGGGCCAGGTAGCTATACAACATTATGTTCTAACAAAGTTCAGGATGCCTTTAATGGCTTCTGTCCACTGTGAGCCAAATTGCTTTGCATCAGTTATTTGAGAATGGGATTATCACAGGTTGCTTGTTGTCGAAATACAAAATTTAGCAGGCATCTCTCAATGGGTGTATGATGTTAATGGCGAGGAACCATTCTGTAGCAGGGATGTCGAGTTGCTGGACCATATGTATTGGGACCCTCCAAGGCCCAATAGTAGACAAGAAAATGGGCCAACAGAAGTTTAGATGAAAAACTCACTCAAACTATTGGTTCAACCTTGCTGGCCTGACTTGAAATGTGGCTACTGTTAAGTCATCTTTGTGTCTGATCAGATGAGGTTCCTACTGTGTGTCTACAGATGAGGTTATCCAAAGTCCTGATTCTGGTTATGTGTATGTGAGAGAACTGGACGGCAGGGCTTTTCTCTGTTGTAGAAGAGGGAGAGACTGCAGACCATGTCTACGGATCCAAACCCACATCACTTTCAATGGTAATGTCCGCATGCTTGCATGCGCTGATTCAAACCCACTTCAACACACACACCATGGTGTCCTGTGAAGTGTGCGTGTTTGTGTGTAACAGCATGTCCGCTAACGTGTGTGTGTGCGTGTGTGTGTGTGTGTGTGTGTGTGTGTGTGTGTCTAACTGTGTGTTCTATATTACAGGCCCCCAGGATGACAGGGAGCTGTCCGGCAATGATGATGATGATGAAGAGGCACAAGAAGAAGGTGGGGCTGCAACATGGACATACATCTTTACCTTAAATTGTTTTGATAACAGTTACTATGAGAGTGATATAGCTGCTGCTGTAACAGCACACATGCAAGGAGGAAAGGATGCAAGGAGTGAAAATGAGTGATTGGAATTAAGTGTTTTGCAGCAGGTTTTGTGAGTTTGTGCTGCAACATCCCAAATGGTTTGCCTGTGTGCAAGAGGCTGGAATTCAGACTGCCACCTGCTGCTCTGGAGGAGCATCACAACAGAGAGGTCAGTACAGCATCATGCAGTAAGGGTGTGGTATGGAGCTCAAAAACTGACAAAAGTATTTCAAATTAGTATATTTGAATTATATACATGTGACATTTAATACACTTTAATTGTTTTGTGGTGCATTTCATAAATTTGCATTTAAACAATGATTTTTTTTCAAATATCAACAATTCAGATTGAAATTCAGATCCATAAATACAAATCTCTCAAATTCAAATTTCTGAAATTCAGATTGAAATTCAGATCTTAAAAATTCAGATCCATAAATACAAATCTCTCTGATTAAAATCTCTGAAATTCTGATTTTATGTTAACTAGGCCAAAGGTGAAGCATCCGGGCTTCCCAGGAGAAGCTTTCGGAACTGTCGAACTCGCGTTTAGCTTAATGTTGCCAGATAGGGCAATTTCACGCCCAATTGTATTTATTTTTTGTTGTACGCGTACAAAATGGCTTTGACCGGGCATAAATATATTAGAATACATTGCACAAATCCTTATTGGGTGGGTTTTGGTGGATTGTGTGGGTTTTCCACTCTGATTGGGTGGGGAAGGGGAAAGGGTAAGTGGGGTAGGAAAATCTGGCAACCCTGCGACATGACCGGGCGGCCGGCTATATCACTCTCATAGACTTCAAGTTAGCGGCTCTGATGCTAGTAGCAATACAGCGTTTTGAGTGTTTATTAATGTTACGTCCCAAAATCCACCTGTGTTGCAATAACCAGGTGTACAGTAGTGGAGGTAACACTAAGCTACTTAAACACAAACCACAACCTCAAAGACAAACCCAGTCAAGCACAAAGTGATTTAAAAGACAACATGTTTAATAACACAAGCACTTAAGATATGGCCAATTAAGCTAGCTATTCTCTAAACATATATAACAGTTCAGCAACATTACACAGGCTGCAAGCTCTCACTGGGCAGCAAGTGTCCAAAATCAGCACGTCGAGATGGCAAAGGGGGTCGTCTCCTGATCTAGCGAGAATTCTGCTTTGGTGTTATTCAGCAGCAATCAGTCCAGTCACGGGCTGTCTACTGTAGTCTGTTTTTCAACCGAGGTTAACTTTATAACAACGGTAAGCTCAGATCAGTAGTCAGCCAGCGTCGTGAAAGTCGTGGTGTTTGCTAGCATCAGGTTGCTCGAACTACCTGATACAGATGGAGACAGCGTATATATAGTCTCACATCTTTAAACTCCGCTGCCCCGTGACAGTTCTCTGCGTCCCCAGCTACGGGCATCTTCTCATACTTTGCGACGTCCATGTCTCCATAGAGCTCCGTAGCCCTGCACACTTTGGTGACGAATGTCTGGTGCCACTTTTCCGAAAAAATACAATGGCAGTTTCTGGCCTGAAAATGTTTTTTTTTCTATAGCTATTCAGGCAGCTACACATTCAAAACACCCAAGAGAGGGGTTGTCACATTTTAAAATAATTTATAAAATTAGTATGAAATTATATCCAACAAATGAACAACAAACACGTTTTCAAAAAACAACTTAAATGACTACAACATCCGGGCTACTCACTTGTTCACCATCACTGCTGAAAGCCATAAATCTGACACTTTCGACATGGCCAGACTGATAGTGATTCTCGCCCTTGGTGATACTCTTAGTTTCACTTCCATAATAAGACAAAGCGATAGCCATTTTCACTAGCAGGGTAGCTACTTCTTTGGCCGGTAGCTACTTCCATAATAAGTCACAAGAGCAGACCGAGTGATAGCCATTTTCGCTAGCAGAGCGGCCGGTAGCTACTGCATTAGCTAGCAAAAGCGGGAGCCGGCGATGTACGACCAGGGATTCTGGGTAGAGTCGTTTTCAAACTCCATTAATTATACAATTCAGATTTGATTTAAATGCGGTGGTGAGTATATAATGGAATTTGTATCACATATTTGTCAAAGTTTGGTCCATACAATGCCATAATATCATCATAAGGGTGACTGAAAGATCCCAAAGTGGGGCAGGTAATGGCTTCCACCAGTTTTCCGGGACCAGCCAGGGATAGGAGGGGGCGGGACTATGGAGCTCTGTATCTCCCAAAGATGGTTGCCAGGCAAGTTGAGGCAACAGCGTGCGTCTTCTCTCCAGCGCAGCTCCCAGGATCTCCATACAGGGCCGTGATGTCAGGATCTCCACCTGTAGAGAAGACGCAAACAAACACAGCAGCCGAAGGCCAAAACGAAACGCAAAGCAGGGAAAACAGAAAAGGGAGGAACGTAACAATTAAACATGTATTTAGCTAGCTAGCTAGGTAAATCATAAGACCTTTGGATGCACTTACCTCGTTAACGTTACACTTGCGTCAGAGCATGAAGTATTTATTTATTTTTTAGCTTGAAGTCTTCCCGGCAACACTAAGCTAAACGTGAGTTCGACACTGTCGAATCGAATCGACAGTTCTGAAAGCTTCTACTTTTCCTGGGAAGCCCAGATGCTTCACCTTTGGCCTAGTTAACATAAAATCTGAATTTCAGAAATTTTAATCCGAGAGATTTGTATTTATGGATCTGAATTTTTAAAATCTGAATTTCCATCTGAATTGTTATTTGAAAAAAAATCATTGTTTAAATGCAAATTTAGGAAACACCACAAAACAATTAAAGTTTATTAAATGTCACTCGTAGGCCTATATAATTAAAATATACTAAATTCAAATACTTTTGTTAATTCTTGAGCTCCATAGTGTGGCTTCTCAGTCCATCACTCACAATTTCAAATTCCCCCACAACTACATGGATCATCATAATTGAGGCAGAGAAGAAAAGTTGTATTTTTTTCAATTCGCTTGCTTGCAATGATGAGCAAACACTGTGTTCTGCATGATAGTTCAGTTTTGTCCCACTGAAAAAAATCACTAATTGAAAACAGCACTGCACTGCAAAAACTAAATCTTAACAAGCATTTTAATCTTTATTTTATTATTTAGGCTTTAGAATCTTATTTCTGTTACTTACAGTTGAAGTCGGAAGTCATAAAGGGTCTGAGGTATCAAACGAGCCTCAAACCATCACTCTGCTGCCAGAAATACAGTAAATATGGATGGATAACTTGAAGGGTTTCTTCTCCTGACTTATTTTTCCATAGAGTTCAATAGGAAAATTTGTCAGGAGAAACAACTCTTAAAGTGATCCATCCATATCTACTGCATATCTGGCAGCAGAGTGATGGTTTGAGGCTTGTTTGATACCTCAGACCCTTGATGCAAGTAAATGTCCTAACTGACTTGCCAACACTATAGTTTGCTAACATGAAATCTGTGGAGTGGTTAAAAATGAGTTATAATGACTTCAACCTTAGTGTATGTAAACTTCCGACTTCAACTGTATTTGCTAAGACAAATTAATAAGACAAAAGGATTGCCAGTGGGGTGAGTGTTTTACTAATTTCAACATTTGCCAGTGGGGTATGATTCACTTGTCAAGCAAAATGTTAACAGAAGCTAATATTTTCACTTTAGAGAAAAAAATAAGATTTGAAGTGTCATTACAAGACTAAAACACTTAAGACAGACATTTCTTGCAGTGTGTTTTGATTGTATTGTCATGCCCCCTTTTGCACCTTCCTCAAAACAAAATTAAACTTAGATTCCTCTTTAGAACACTGTTTTCCATTTTGCAGCTGCACAAATGTCCAGCGATGTTTGATTTGATTATTTGAAATGGCCTTTTGATTCTTTGTTGCCTAAATTGCTCTATTCTTTATATTATGCATGTGTTCTAAATTATTGCATGATTATACAGCCCCAATATATTGGTGAATTGACGTCAACTTTATTGTGCGCAAGGATTCATTGCTGACTTAAAATAACAGCCTTTTGCCTGATTTTCTTTTAAAAGGTAATAAAATGTTAAAATACATTAAATATCAAAACAAACACGTACCTTTTCACCCTCGTGTTCTCTTTTATCGATGTATTATCCGCCGTGGTTAGTTTTGCTTTAAAACGATTCATTTTGAAAATGAATGGGAGTGAATGGGGAGCCTGACAACTGGGACTACCGGGAATGCCGTTAATGGTCAGCAGGGACAGCTAATGTTGCTAGTATTCACGCTATGCAAATATAATGAGGTAAGCTCCACAAAATTATGTCACACGAAGGTGAAATATCCCTTTAACCCTTAACCCTGATCTGCATATGTGCTTTGTCTCCTGCAGGCTCGGTTCTCTCTCTCTCTGCTGGTGTCCGATATGGTATACTTTGGCAGTTTGGTGCTGGTGTCAGCACAAAACCTGAATCAAACCATCCTTATACCTTCTGAGAGAGACGGTAATCACACTCACTCACACACACAAATTAAGGGCCAGATTCAGAGTTGAGATAATCACACGCAAATGGCACTTACTCCCGAAATTCCACTTAGCTTAAGCTATTTGTGATTCAGACATTTGACTTATCAGCTGTTTTAAGCATCTCTCCAGTATATACAGTGCCCTCCACTATTATTGGCACCCCTGGTAAAGATGAGTTAAAAGGGTTATAAAAAATTCACCGTTTGGTGAATTAGCTTAATGTCACACTGAAAAAATGTGAAAAATCCAACCTTCAATTGAAGTAAATTTATTATGAGAAAAAAAATCCCTCATCATGAAATTATTATTTTTAACAAAACCATGTGTGCCACAATTATTGGCACCCCTGCATATATATATAGAATAAAGTAATCATTAAAAAAATCACTCTTATTTTCTGGTACTCTTACAAGTTATACTATAACGTCTGTGCATTTGAATGGATCTCTATGGGAATTGGGGGGTGGGACTAGATTTAGCTGTAAATTATGCTGGAACAGTATGGAATACATGGTTGGTAAAATGGCTGTAAGTCATCAAGGGTCTGAGGTATCAAACAAGCCTCAAACCATCACTCTGCTGCCAGATATGCAGTAGATATGGATGGATCACGTCGATTCAGAGTTTTTACTTATTCGTTTTTTTTTTCACGCAACTTTGTTCAGAAAAAAAAAGTGGTTTATGTCTAGTGCCACTAATAGATTATTATGAAAAATACAGCATTTCTTGCATAAAAAATGTAACTTAGGTTTAAACTTGGATTAGAATGAGTGCATGTTATTTAAACATAGTATTGGCCTTTTGCCTAGCCTTCTTGCAATTATCAAAGAGCGGTCATAAAAGAAAAATATGTAAAAGTATGATTGACCGTCAATATCATACCTGACCAATATTAGATGGTCTGGATCATATTCGCTTTGACAGAGACGACTTTGTACTTGTCAGCTCAGCTGCTCCAAAATGATTAGTAAGTGCAAATTAACTCCCCGCAGTATACCACTGCTCCAGGGTACAATCTCTCTCCTTCCCGCATGTGACAGATGCACTCAAAAATAAATTGTTTGACAGTGATTGCACATAATAGGCTATTATTAAGTCCATGTGACTTCAACTGGTTGAAGACGTCACATATAGGCTACTTAATAATATTGTCTTCAACCACGATACATGATTTTATTAGATAATAGTTATTTTTTTGATGTGATTGGTATATCCCAGTCGTCATTATCTAAGAGTTATGATCATTTCATCAAGGCTATGATCTGACGTATTAATACGTTCACAGCCTTCCCCACCACACAAGAGCAAATACGATTCACAAAGGCAGGATTTTACAAAGGCAAATGTGGTTAATAAAGGCACTGTCACTGACATGTTGAAAATGTACACCCCCACAGACATTTTAGTTGAAAGCTGACAACCCAGGGGGCAGGTACATGAAACGGGTGAATAGAATATCATGCCCTTTGCCACCCATATTTTCAGCTAAGCAGCCGCGGAGCTTGAGTTAGAATACGACGGATCACCCCACGTTAATTCCGCGCAGGAGAGGCACTTAAGTGCATCAGTTATCTCTGAATCTGGCCCTAAGTCTGGAAATGGTAAAGCTGTTGATTTTTTAATTCTGCACATTAAAGTCAAACTGTGTCCTGTAGTTATTCATGTAGTCCTTATCTCTCCCCCTCACCTCTTCCCCCCTCCTACCCCCTCCACACCCTCAGTATGTTCTTCAGCACTGTGGCCATATGTGGAGTGCAATGGTGAGTAACTCCACACTCAGCATGTTCAGTGTCACACTGCAGTCACCAGATGGCATTGCTGGCAAATCGGGGAAAATGCAATGACCACACAAACAATGTTTTGCAGTGGAATCTAGTATGTTTTCACAGTGATTTGCTGCCTTGGTTAATGCACTGGAATCTATTAATGTTTTGCTGCTTCTCTCTTTCAGTCCCCACACTAAGAACTGCAATTGACCAGGAGAAGAAAGTGGCCTTACTACAATTGGACAAGGATGACATAAACTCCACCTCTCCAGTAGAAATATGTCAGAAATATGGAGAGGCTGGGGAGTGCAGATACCAGCAATGGGTTAGTTTGTCCACCATCTTGTTTGTATCTGAACTGTCAGCCATTACTGGGCAATGCTCCACAGTCCTCCAACTCAACATTTGTCAGTCCTTTGATTCAGCTTCTGAAAGCCTCTGTGTTACACTAAAGCTGCTGCACTCTTTAAAATTATTATTTTTTTAATATATATCTCTTCACAGAATGGTACAAATATATCCATTCCTCTGGACTCTGTTGTCTCCTGCCTTTGCTTCCAGGTACTGCAGACTAGAGTAAACTCACAACTGTAACTATGTACTGTATGCATGAAGGGAACAAATCTAGATATATCCAATATCAAATAAGATGTATTAATGACTGATAGATTGATGTATCACATAATCAAGAAAATAATCACTCGGTTTTCATGTATCCTTCGATGTGCGCAACCTTTTCCCTGATATATATTTTATGTGTGATATATCTAATTTGCTAGTGTTGGGCAATAAACATGTCCACACATTCTCTAAATCCCAGAGATGAGTCTTGCTGTCATTGTCCACACATTCTCTAAATCCCAGAGATGAGTCCTTGCTGTCATTTTGAACCCCCCCAGTGGTTTTGTCTGACATATGGGTCAGATTGTTTTGTCTCTCTGGATCAGGTCAGGAGAAGAGGCGGCGGTCTGGCTTGGAAGACGTGCCCTTTCAGGAGCTCTAACGGTAAAGTGGGAGAGATGCTACTGTACAAATCTACATATAAAAGCAACAGCATCAGAAGGAACAGCAGCATTAAAATGTTTTCTTGATACCCGTTAATGAAGGCAGTAGCATTCCCACTTTGACAGGAAATGGTTAGAGAACTGGGCTTTTTAACTCAGGTATTTCAGGTTCAGATCCCAAGTGGAACACAGTCATTGCACCCTTTGCCCACGGGACCATTGTACTTAACCTGATTTACAAGAGGAAAATATTCATCAGCTGGATAAGGTTGTCTGTTATGATGATGATGATGCGTAACAAATTAAAACCATGTTCTCTTCCATCTTCCAGAATTCCTTGAGAGAACATGGGAACGGGTGCAGGTATCGATGGCCCCCGGCTCAGACTAACATTGGTGAGCCAGCGCTGGCATGGAACCTCACTGCCCCCTGCAGGCTGGAGGCAGAACTGTGGCTGTGCAAGATGGGAGGGGGGCGGAGTCGGACAGGACTGCAGAGAGGTGGAAGGTTCCAGGCAGCAGGTGGAGAACGGGACGTCAGGAGGCTGGCAGAGGGACTCTCCAGGGCCATTGGGTACAGACACAAGACACACAGCACCTCTCACATCTGTACA